>NJFT01000023.1:0-281260 GCA_002221725.1 Scedosporium boydii
TTTGTATTCTAGTAGTATTCTTATATATAAAGTACTAGTGGTAATACTTACATAGTACCTACAAGGGTTGGGTGGGGCAGTGGCGTCAATTTCTCGTACTAACATTTAAACCCCCGGGACAGGTTTACATCAATGGTTGTGGGGTCATCTCCAGCTTCCTCCACTGGCAGGGGATGGAGAGATCTGCACTAAAATGCGGGGAGCAGATTGCTTAGTAATGAATCACATGTCGCGGACAATGAACCTCGGCATGCAACAGAGTCCAAAGAAGGTGGTCTGGAATGAAGCAACATCGGGCCATCCAATCCAATATTATTACCCCATGATTCTGTTCAACCCCCAACCACAGCTTAGTCCCCACTTCCCGACCCCTCCGCTCCCTCTTCATCGGGTACGAGGACCTCACACATTACCACTCCCTCGCTAATCTTTGCCCCTTGTTCCACTTGCATGCGAACGACACCAGCTGCCTCCGCATTGATCCGGATCTCCGTCTTCATACTCTCGATGACGAGGAGACCATCACCTCTCTTTACTGTGCTTCCATCTTTAGCCAGGACTTGAAGAATATGGCAGGGCATAGGTGAGAGGTGTTTGCGTTGGACATCTGTTGTCGTTATTAATTAGTATTGGATAGCGCCTGATGTGATATTCTTTGTGGGGGGAGCCTTTGTGATGGGACGACTCACCCGAAGACCCGATGCCTTCCTGTTTCGCTTGCTCAAACATTCCAGCCCAGCTCAACGCATCGGAGAGAATGTAGTTGGTACAGAGCCCAAGATTCGGCGAAAAAATGGATATCTCTCGTCTGTAGTCACTGACACTCAGCACAGAGCCGTAAAATTTATGTCTCTCATCGTCCAGTTGGATGTGTAATTCACTACCACATCCAGGGGAAGATGTGTTCCTCGTGCCGGATTGTAATAGCAAAGCCCTGAATCTCGAAGAGGCTTCGGCCGCCGCCGCATTATAAAAGCGTCTCGTCAAGACGCCGCCGCGCTTATTGAACAGCACCCGTTTCTGGGCTGCCGTGAGTGTGAAATCCGTTGGCAAAGGCGAGACCTCGAACTCGTTAGTTCCAACCCGAGTAACGGCGAGTTCCTGTACAGCAGTATGACCTAGAAGCTGTAGTTGACATGCAACAAACTCTAGAGCCCCGGTCCTTCCATCTTTAGGCTGGTTTCGGAACCCCGCCGGAATGCTGCGGAAGACTTTGGAACCCGCGGCCTTCGTCGCACTGCCAAGTTGGCGGTTATATAGGGCTGCCGCCATCATCATCGGTCCTCTGAGGTAGTCGACATTGACGGGCTGGAGAAGGTCACCCTCGTAAGCTTCAATAAACGCCGTCGTGTAGCCGGGCTGCTGGAATTTCGGATGTGCCAATACGCGCTGGAGGAAGAGTTGGTTTGTAGTGACGCCTAAACACACGGTATTCTTGAGGACGTAGATGAGTTTCTGGATAGCCGAAGTTCTGTCCGCGGCCCAGACAATGATCTTGGAAATCATGGAATCAAAGTGCACTGAGATGCTGGAACCGGAAGTAACCCCGACTTCATAGCGAACGTCCGGGATCTGCACTCCCAGAACTTCAGACGCCGGCTTAAACGTTGTTACTGTACCGACGCATGGAAGAAAATTGATGAATGGGTTTTCGGCGCAGAGTCGAACCTCGATGGCATGGCCTTGCTGATGTATCTTGCTAAGCTGGGGGAGTGACTCTAGCTTTCCGCCGGCTGCAATGTAGAGCTGCAAGGCAACAATATCGACGCCCGTAACTTCTTCGGTGATTGGGTGCTCGACTTGAAGGCGGGTATTAACCTCGAGGAAATAGAAGGCCTCTCGCTGGGTGTCAACGATAAACTCGACTGTCCCGGCAGAGACGTACTTCAGCAACGAAGCAATCTCTACGGCGACACCCGACATATCCTGGCGCATCTTAGGCGACAGCCAAGGACTCGGAGACTCTTCCACCACCTTCTGATGTCTCCTTTGGATAGAACACTCGCGGTCCAGCAGGCTAACGAACTTCGCTCCATCGCCAATAACCTGGATCTCAACATGCTTCCCGCTCTCGATGTACTTTTCGATCAAACAGTGGCCCGATCCAAACGACCTCTCTGCTTCTGATGAACATCTGAGAAAAGCCTCCAGGAACCTGAACGGCCTTAGCAACAAGATAAAAGAGGAATTCCTTCTCCAGGATACCTTAGCACTGCACTTACTCTGACTTCTTTCGAACCACGCGCATTCCCTTCCCTCCACCCCCTGCACTTGCCTTAACAAGGACGGGGTACCCTATTTTGTCGGCCTCGGCCTCGAGATGAGCCGGGTCCTGATTCTTCCCCGCATACCCAGGGATGAGTGGTACAGATGAATGTTCTGCCAAGTATTCTTTCGCGACTCTCTACATCATAGATGGCGAGTTTTAACGGAGAGTTGCAGAGATATAGCGATCAAAGAGACTCACGTACCTTATCACCAAGCTTCAAAATCGAGTCGGGGGAAGGGCCAATGAAAATGATACCAGCGGCGGTCACCACACGCGCAAAGTCGGCGTTCTCGGATAGGTAGCCATACCCTGCTTCAGTCAGCCTCTAACCGTATCCTCTCTTCACCCCTAAAAGGTAACTCACCGGGATGGATCGCGTCTATACCAGTGGACTTTGCCACTTGGACTAGCCGTTCGATATTTTGATACGGCTGCTGATCCGCAGGACCAAGACAGATCGCCTCATCTGCCAAGATGACATGCAGTGAATTTTTATCTCTAGCACACCGTAAGAATACGAACTAATCCGTCCTTAAGAAACCCCGGAATGACAAACTTACTCGTCAGCGTAGACAGCCACAGCCGTGATCATCTGCTGCTTGCAAGTTCTGATAATCCTGCACGCAATTTCCCCTCGGTTGGCAACCAAGACACGCTTAATCACTAGGCGGCCATCGTCTCGAAAAACGGGAGGCGTCTGAAAAAGCGGACGCTTCCTTCGAGCCTTGGATTCCATGATGTCCGATTCGGTAGGGAGGCACTGGGGACTTGATCGGAGGTGACTGGTCAGCTGTGGGGAAAGCAACACGCAGGTCAAAGGAGACAAGTCGTGATCTGTGGTAGTCCTGTTTGACCTGGAGAGACTCGGGTTCAGAAAGAGGTCTATTGGAAATTTTATCAGTTTGGGTGTGTGTGTTTGGATGTCGCCGTGGGGTAGAGAGATCCCAGCACGCCCTGGTCGGATGGCTGTCCAATGATTTTAGCTACCGAGGTGTGTGGGTGGGTGTGAGACGGATAAGTCTTTTGCGAGGTACGTTTATTATTAGTCATGTCACTGTCGCCGAGGAGAGATTCGGTCTCTTTTGAGGACGATGTTAAGGTCTTATTGTAATATTACAACACCGTCCGTAATTCTGCACGGTTTTCGGGGTCTTTCAAATGAGACGGATGAAAATCCAGGCGAGATCTCGACTAACTATTCAATTGAAATAGCGGCCGCACCACATATATTGTTGCTTGCTGTAAAATATAATCGAAAAAGGTATTGCAGGCAAAGATAGAAAAGTTATTTTCTAGTACCATTCTATAGGATCAGATTATTCACTAACACTGAAGCCTACCCTGCCCACATGACGTTGTCGGGATGCTGTTGAAGCTTCTTGCGATTGTTCCTCGGTTGGCTTGCCCCGGTTTAGTTGCGTTGAAGCTACCGAGGAGGTCAACAGTTCGAGAGGCATTGGTGGCATCCACGATCTCTTTCATATTTTCGGCAGCGACCTCGGCCTTGTAACTAATAGGGCAGCATCTTGACCAAGGCCTCAACTAGTACCGGTTCAAAAGACGAGCCGGCGGCTGTAAATTAGCATTTGGGTCAGATATCCGATCATCTTCACTTCGTTGAAACCTATTCGATGTCCTAAAAAGACATGACAGGCTCATCTTTTATTCTGTAGTTTTAATGGCGTTAACCTAGTTGTCTAGGACTGCCCCCTCGCCGAGCAGCGGACAATGTTGGGACGTTCCTAGGATCGGCACAGCCACCAGTCTCTAGGAGGGGATCTTTACAACCGGAGAGGAAGTCTGGCCAGGTCTACCATAAACCAGAAATACTGTGGCAGTAGATGACCATCAGGCCATTTCAAATCATGTCCTCTGCCATGAACCTGCTGCTCATGAGTCCTCGTATCCATTCTAGAAAGTGAACTACGTACATGTCAATCTTACACAGGTTACTTCCATCTATCTGCATCTCGCGGCCTTGTTTTTCGATAAAGAATCTCCAGAGGAATGCCATTCATGTGTATTTTTTGCGGCGTATACCGGACTGTTGGTGTGAACTTGACCTAGCATAAACGAAGGCTTCTAGACTCTGCTTGGAATATTATAAGACATCGGCACTTCCATTAAGCTAGATTCTAGACACGCCCCTCATTCCGGTATTGCCCTTACTCGGACGATTTCGGCATATCTCCAGACACATTCCAAGTACGTCTCTCGTGTCCCGGGGATCAATGACTCCATCATCCAGGACCCAGGCCGACGTCGTGTACGCGTCACTCTCCTTCTCTACTTGATTCTTCAGCCCAGTCGTCCTTGCAGAAATGCTTGCCTCATCAACTGCCCTACCCGCCTTGGTAGCTGCGTCACGAGCAATCATCTCCATAACACCAGCTAGCTGCTCGGGGCCCATGACCGAGCACTTACTGTTTGGCCACGAGAAGAGGAAACGAGGGGCGTATGCCCGTCCACACATGGCGTAATTCCCTGCACCGTAGGAAGCTCCGCATAGGATAGATATGTGCGGCACTGTCGAGCGAGAGACGGCGTCTATGAAGGTAGAGCCAGCGCGAATGATTCCGTTCTGCTCGGATTTTGTGCCGACCATGAATCCAGTGACGTTATGAAGGAATATGATTGGATTACAATTTTCATTGTTGAGTCGGATGAAGTGAGTGGCTTTCTGGGCCTCGGGGATCATGATAACGGGAGACTGGTTACCAATGATGCCGACGAGGTGTCCATGGATGCGAGCCCACCCGCACAGCATCCCGGGCCCATACGTCGCTTTGAAATTCTCAAATCGGCTGTCATCCACAATCCGAGCAATAACTTCGCGCATGTCCATGGGCTGGCGGATATTTACAGGGACGACCTGCAAGATATCCCGCGGGTCATACCGGGGCGCTAGAACCGGCGGCTGTTCAACAGTGCTGACGTTTTCTTCGGGGAGGCTCAGGACCCAATTTCGAGCCAGCTGGCAGGCGTCGAATTCGTCGGCTGCGAACGCATCGCCAACACCACTGATGGAAGTATGCATCTCTGCACCGCCGAGGTCTTCCGCGGTCGTCACTTCTCCAGTGGCCATGTACACCAACGGCGGGCCTCCCAAGAACACCTGCGCCTGCTCTTTGACAAAAATACTATAGGACGACATCCCGGGCTGATAGGCACCCCCTGCAGTGCTGCTGCCGAAGACGATCGTGCATGTGGGAGATCCGGCTGCGGAGCGAAGAGTGATGTCCCTGAAGCCGGCGCCCCCAGCGTGGAAAACGCGGAATTGCTGGGGAAGATTTGCGCCGGCAGACTGATTGAGGTAAATCATGGGGAGACCGTTTTCAAGCGCGATATCACTTGCTCGCTTCGCCTTCTTAACGGAAATCTCGTTGGATGCACCGCTGTCCAGAGTTGGAATGTTGCCTGCAATCATGACGAGCCGACCACTACACTCCCTAGATTAGAAAACAAATCCCCGATCCAGCGCTCTCGGAGGGGAAAACTACTTACTGCACGAGGCCGATCCCGCATAGGACGCTCGCATTCGGACTAGAATGCTTGATATTGTAACCAGCTGTTGGCATAAGCTCCAGGAACGGCGATTCCGGGTCCAGAATCAGAGCCATGCGGTCTCTCGCTACGATCCATCCCCGTCATTAGTAACGAAAGACATGAGAACTATATTCTCCATCACTGGGGCTTCCTTACCGGATAGCATGCCGCGCGAGCGATGCCTCCTATGACACAGTTTAGTTAGATGCAGCACTCTCCTAGTCAAGGCAAACTTACTCGACGTGCTTGCTCGGGCCCTCGCCCGCAGCCCACTTCATGACATCCTCCCACTTCTCCAGCACAGGCTGCCACGATGCAGCATTATCCTGGCAGACCTTATCTGATGGCGATAACTTGGACGTGTACTGGCGGAACATACCGAGATGCTGGTCTCATGAGTCGAGTTTTGCTTTTTGGAAGGAAGAAATCCTTGGCTCTGTTTAAAATGCGGATTGGAATAAGATGATCAATTGAAATCCGCGGGGTTGGTCAACTGACAAATCCCGTGTGCGCCAGTTGCTGGTAACAGTGGCTTTCGAAGTCGCATCAACCAGAATGGTCTTAAATTTGATCGATTGGCTGCGGTTTGAACGGGCACAGCCCAAACCTTCCACCACCATTCACTACCGTAGACCGAGGTGCGTTACCTCGGCTCGCACTTTGAGAGCTTCCCAAGCCCACCTAACCGATAGTGAAATAAATGAAATTTATCTTATCAAATTTCGGACATTTATTATAAAAAGCTATTCTATTGACTGAAGCGTGATACGCTGGCTCAGGAGTGCAACTCAGATGGGTAGAATACCTCTATGTCAATCTTCGAAGATGAAGCACCACGTCAGGATCGGATGCTACAGGTAGGTGCAGCAGACGCAGCAAACCAAGCCCCACCGAGATATCTGCTAATTCATCCGTCTCAGCGCCTTTTGGGGTGACACCCCCGGTGCAAGTCGCCAGCTGGTCGAGGCCGAAGATGCAAGGCTCAACTATCTTGTTGCAGATTATCTCGCCGGTACGCCCCTCATATCTGGAATTGCGGAGTCAAGCGGTGTACTCACTGCTATTTAGAAGTGACGATGGGGCTGCTCGCCCGCGCCTCTCATGCACCAGCCAGGCCTGGATCTGGCAAAAAAGCGGCCGGGTACATCAGAGAGTTCGTGACTTTTGTCCTCGAGCCTCTGCTGCCTCAGATCCTCGAAAAGAAAATCAAAGTCGTCACCAACGCTGGCGGTCTCGACCCTGTTGGACTGAAGGAGCTGATCGAGGAGTTGGCAGCCGAAAAAGGAGTCACCAACCAAGTCAAGGTTGCAGCAGTCTATGGAGATAACATCATCGGTCAGAAGAAGGAACTACTTCAAGCTGGCGCTTTCAGTGCCTTCAACCCACTCAATGTTGATGGCGCCGATGAGGCCATGTTCGAAAGCCAAGACAGCATCCTGAGTCTGAACGCATACACCGGGGCTCAGCCCATCACCAAGGCCCTTGAAGCAGGCGCAAATGTCATTGTGACTGGCCGGTGCGTCGATAGCGCCCTGGTCTTAGGCCCCCTCGCGTACGAGTACTCGTGGGATTATTCGCGGCTCGATGACCAGCCAACTTTGGACCGCCTCGCCAGTGCTTCGCTGGCCGGCCACCTGGTCGAATGTGGGGCGCAGGCAACAGGAGGTAACTTTACGGACTGGGAACTATCAGCCGGAAGCGCGTACGGGGGTTGGGCAAACATGGGCTACCCCATCGTCACATTTGAAGAAGACGGCACCTTTACTGTTTCCAAGCCTCGTGAAACTGGTGGACTCGTTACACGGCATACCGTTGGGGAGCAGATGCTGTACGAAGTGCTGGACCCGGAAAACTACATCCTGCCTGATGTTGTGGTGGACCTCAGCAGGGTAGTTCTGGATCAAGTCGATAAAGATAAGGTCCGAGTAACCGGCGTGCGTGGCAAGCCCCCAACAGAATGGCTCAAGTGTACCGCAGTTCGGCAGATGGGATTCCGGACCACTGCCGATATGCTCGTCTTCGGCGCGAACGCGGAGCAGAAGGGCAAGGTGTTAGGTAATGCTATCCTTCAGCGAGCTCGGAACGTTACAGAGATGGAGCTCCGGAACGCTGGCAAGTCTGAGGATTTTAAAGGCTTCGAGTCCAAGGTCATCATTGTAGGTGCAGAGCATTCACTCTCTGCATCCGCGGCCAGGCCTCCGTCACGCGAGGTGGTTGTCCGAATCGCAGCCAAACATGTACGACGGCATGTTCTGGATGTCCTCGGCCGAGAGGTAGCGTCCTTCGGGACAAGCAGTGCTCCGGGCATCGCAATGTTCAGCAGTGGTAGGCCAAAGGTCTCTCCGAATTTCCTGGCATCTAGCGTTCTCGTCCGTCGCGACTTTGTTACTCCAAAATTTTGCATGGGAGGTTGGACGTCGACCATCTCAGTGCCACTAGTCACTGAGGGCTGTAAACCTATCGTTCCCTCAGCCTCGGCCATCAAGTTCGAATGCCCTTCCTCCGCAATCCGTCAGCCATCGCCGAATCAGAACACGCGCTGCAATCTACTCGATGTTGCGGTTGGACGGTCAGGAGACAAAGGAGATACTTCAAACATCGCTTTTATTGCCAGGAACCGGGTCTTCTACCCGTACCTTCTGGATCAAGTGACTCCAGAGATTGTGGCCTCTGCGCTCTGCAACTTGCTTCAGCCTACCAGCACTGTTACACGTTATGAGGTACCCGGCGTTCACGCCATTAACTTCGTGGTGACCAACTCCCTCGGTGGAGGCGGGCTAGACAGCTTGGCACTAGACAGGTACGAGAATGTGCTCTTTTCAAATTAATTTTGGACTAACAGTATTTCTAGGCAAGGAAAAGGATATGCACAATTATGCCTAGCATCTATCCAGCTACATATCCCGCTCGAGGTGCTCAACCAAGCCCGGTTATAAAATAAGGGTTTGCCCAGGTCACAGGCTGCGAGACCGAGTGCAAGATCGGGTATTAAACTTCGTTGTAATATGCGTTTCAGCTGAAATGAGAGTTGATGATGGGTATTAGTGATAGGAAGTTCGATAAAATTGTATAATCCTAAAGATGATGGATATCGTACCGATGAGAAGACCGAATTGATTCACGCTGACATATTGAAAATAACTTCTGTAGATTTGCTGATTGGGTAGCCCATACTGCTTTGAAGGTGAACAGAGAAATCACCTCGGCCTCTTAATGGAATGGACCCCTTTAGTAGTGGTACTTCAACCCGGTTCGATGAAGCTTGCGGCCGTTAGCGAAATAGTATTGCAAGTTCGCCAGTAATGAGATGAACACCGCTGCCGAAGTAAGGCCAACGATCTCCGTCCATGCTCTTCGATAGACTGGCGCGTCCTCTGACCTGAATATTTGCTTCCCCACGAGCCCGGAACAATTTGCGGCCATGATGTGGATGGCCATGGTGATTGAACGCTCGCCAGAGGACTGGGCATTCAGCGCCAGCCAAGCACCATTTACCGGATCTAAAATAAGAGGTTAAAACATGTTATTAGCCAAAATTCCGTCTCCAAACCCCCATCACGCATCTGAGTGGGACTTACGCCAGGGCCAGGAGAAGGCAACGGATGCCGAGAGGATAATAAATCTCCGGATCTTATCATCAGATTCCAGGAGACTCCAATTGCCCACCTATCCCCGGGTTAGCAACTGGGATGAATCGCTTGGCCAAGAAAGGGATCTTACGTTGAATGCCCAAAAGATCAAAAGCCCCAGAGTGACCCATGGCCCCCGGACACGAAGCTTGTCACTACCATAAAGTATCTCAGGAGTCAGGACCAGCATTTACTCATGTTCTCTTACGATCAGAGTACTTACGCTGCCCATCCCCAGAATATGATGGAGAATAGCAATATCCACTTCCCGATGGAGATAAGAGCGTTCGATTGCAGCCGATCGAATCCAAAGCCAGTGACTAAAGTCGGCGCATACGAATCGAAGCCGGACGTGGTTGCCAAGCCCGTAATTGTAAATCCTATATGTGGAAGTAATCGCCAGTTGGTCAACTGTGATTTCATTTGGAAGTCAGCATCATATGGGGAGTCTATGAAACGTCAATGTCGGAAATGGCATACATACCACAGCCTTCAGTTCCTTCCAACTCACATTCCGACTTAGCTGCGCTTTGGACGGATCATCGCGAAGTACTCGCTCCGTGAGGATTCTACTTTCGTTCTCTGTGAAATATCGAAAGCCCAGAACCGATACTGGTTTCGCCGTACTGAAGGGAACCGTCAAAATAAAAGCGATTCCGATAAGGATAGTAAATACCCCCTCCAGCTGTCCCCCCAGTATTAGCGCAACCTCTCTACAAGTCTTTTCGTATTTGTTTCGAGTGAGCTTACAATAAAGAGCCATTGCCACCCTGCAAGGCCGGCAATGCCACGCATGTGCAGACTTCACCCATGGCATTAACATAAATACCCTCAAGCTTAGGGAGGTTTTTTTAAATGACATACATTCCAAATGCAATGAGCCCAGATGTTGCCGAAGCTAGCATATTGCCTAGGAAGAACCAAGAGAACCGCTTGCTAATTTCATCCGTTTTGTACCAGCGACTAATAGTAAAGAGGCTGGCAGGAATGAAGCCGGATTCACAAAACCTAGTGAAAAAACATACTTCGTCAGAACGGAGGTTAAAAGACGAGGTATCGCCCATGATATAGCCCTGATTTTGCACTCGCTTGATACTACAAACCCCAGGAGTAGCCTCGTGGCCAGGTATGGACCCAGTCCCTTTTGGAAAGCCTGGAACGTTGCTACGAGGCCCCTAATTGTTGAGTTTGGTTCATTAGCTCAGAGGAGGTTGATTATTTGGGAGTTGGAGAAAAACACACCAAGCAACAATCTGACCCCCAATCCAGAGTGTTGGTCCAACCCGATATAACACGATGTTACTAGGGATCTAAGAGGCATTGTCAGAAGATGAGACCTTTTTTTCAGTCCCATTTTTTCTCGATTCTCTCACCTCTAGAAGAATGATCCCTAGAGCCAGAAGCTGCTGTCCGAAGTTGAACTGATTTTGGGTAATCCCAACGTCGTTGAGAAAGAAGTCCGTCAAAGCGTTGCCACTGTTTCATCTTAGACAATCCCCTTCCTGCTCTAGTATCAAACCTTCCAGGAGAAGGTAGAGACTTACATGTTTCCTCGATCCAGTTGCAATGCAAAGAAGCCAAGAATCAATAAGGGCATCAACAGAAAGTCCACTCTGGTCTAATTAGCGGGTCATGGCTATGGCTATGGAAGGCCGTGTGGCCTAGATCAAATTTACGCCCGACTTACTTTCTAACGAGTGCCGTTTCCTCCTCCTCTGTCCATTCTAGCTGCCCGTCGGATTCTACACCAGATACAACTTCGTTAGAACGTTGCAAACTCGGGAGAGAGGTCTTCTCATTCTGTAGAGTCTCCATGGCTTGGCAAAAGGAAAAAAAAAAAAAAAATGAACTGAAAGATAGAGATGTTATGAAGTCCCAGTTGGCGGTGGGGACAGTGCTGTGAAGTATTGGTGATTATTTATATTATCGAATATGTGATCTCGGATCCAAATTGTTGAACACGGCACCTCCATCTAGCCCCGTCCCGTGGGAGACCGGCAGGAATCATGGGGCCTAGTCGCCGAAGAGCGGTACCAATTGCCTCGCGTATCGGTGATGCCATCCTGGCACGGCTTACGACATACCCCCTACTCAGGTCGGATCGTGCTCTCTTCCAGCAGGAGGTTGTGTTATAATGCGGGGAACCCTATTATCAGGTCCTAATATAGGGTCACACAACATCGAACGGGTAGTTCTAACTCCTGACAATGCATGCCGGGACTTTTTCATTGATATATCTCCTAGTCGCGTTTGCTCCACCTTCCTAATTAAAATATGTAATCGTGGGGCGGCAAGAATCCGACGTGGGTTGAAGCAGATGCCTGCATATTGAGCAAATAAGTAAGTCTGGTCATGTTATTAATAGCTATTTTGAGTCTGAGACGAGGCATGCATGGAGTCAATACGTTTGATGGAGATCTACTCACCTGAAGGAGGGGTAGTCTCGATGGACGACCATCTACGCTTAAAAAAGTTCCGTCTTGAGGCATGCATACTAGCTCTCTGCTGCTATATCAATTCAGTTCATTGCTCACGACTTCCGCCAGTGGATAGGCACTAGCATCGTATGACTCGTATCTACTCCTTTGCTCTCCAAGATGTGGATCAATAACTGCATTCGAAATCACACTCTATCCTGCCGCTCAGCATTTATGGACGGTTATGTAAAGAAGCCTGTACTTCCTGGAACACTAATAGACGTCAGATCCATGTCCCAAAGCACCCGAGTGGTCTGTACATCGACAATACGGGAGACAGGCCCTTCTGCTTGCAAAGGAGCAAGCCGTCTGAGGGTGCCATTTGGGAGCTTACGAGACTTATCCTAGTGGGATGCCACCACCCCCTGTTCATGGGCCGAAAAGTCCT
Organism: Scedosporium boydii; assembly: GCA_002221725.1. Taxonomy (NCBI): domain Eukaryota; kingdom Fungi; phylum Ascomycota; class Sordariomycetes; order Microascales; family Microascaceae; genus Scedosporium; species Scedosporium boydii. The sequence continues at coordinate 12,310 of NJFT01000023.1, forward strand.
CGGCATGATTCCTTTGCTATTTCCAATCTCATCCTAAAGAACATCCTACCCACAGGGTTTTCCGCCGACATGGATGACAAGTTAAGATTGTGTCGAGTACACCGATGATTTCATTTGAGTGGAAAACGGGTTGGTTCAACATTCCAACAGGACAGATTGAATGAAGTCGGAGATTTAGCAGCCTTGCGGCGGCTTGGGATATTCCTTTCCTATCTGGGGACTTCCCAGGTATTTCGTTTCGTTAATAAAGAAGCTCTAGGCTGTGCGTATACCGGAGTCGGAGTGCTCCGGTCCAAGACGAGGTTTGCTGCAACGAAATTTGGACGAAATTTCAATACGGCGCTCAAGCTACTGTCCATTTGGACGCTTCTTTTGTACTAATTCACGCCCGAATTTCACGTCATCCTGGTATTCACAACGGCGAAAGTGAACATCATTAAAAGTAGCGAAAAGTTCTACCCTGAGACGCAGGTACCGGCACTCTAGCTCATTGAAAAAGTGTAGCTTCGTCAGAAACATCTCAGTGCTTGTGGATGAGAAGTGCTTTGAAGTGTGTCGCTTGCTCGACTCACTCAACCGCCACCCGCTAATAAGCAACGATGAGCAATACATCACTTTAGCACGAGTCTAATCAGTCTTCATGTCAAGTTCCATCATAAACACGTCCATGTCTTTCTCAACCATTGGTTCCTTCGAGACTGTATCCTGAATGCTCCTCAATTTCGTCGCTAACTTCTCAGATGGAACCCACCCTAAGTACCTTGTTATCAGTTGCCGTGTCGCAGTACGACAGCATTTCGGGCAAATCGATTTAGGGGGGTGCTTCTGTGCGGAAGAACATGGTGCGAAGAACGAGATATTGAACCAGGCAAACCCTTCATCATTGTCGTCAGGCTCAGGTACCAGTCCGCAGTCAAGGGACGCAAATTTGAGCTTGGGCATGACAGAAAGTGCGTCGGCATAGGCCTCGATGAACGGGACGAAGGTCTCTTCATTCACTCTATCGCGAAATGCATGGTACGGACGAAGATACGCGTATTCCATCTCTCGAGCGGAATTAAGCTCTTCTTCGTGGAGAGTGGAGAGGGTGTGCTGAGAAGTCGGGAAGTTGCTTATTTGAGCGGCGATTGAACTGGGCATCCAGTCACGGCCGGTGAAGTACCAGGCCCCGGATGGAGCTGCGGCTTGGATCTCGATGAAGAGATGCTTGAGGTTTGGCCAGGATGTCTCGTTTAGGCCCTGAAGGGGTTGGAGAAGGGATATGTCCAGTATGCCACTAATCTCAAGATCTACGAGATTAAGAGACAGCTGGCAAATTGCCGAACTAAGTGGGTCTGGGCCGGGCGGGTGTAGAACAGGGGGGGAAGCCGTCTCATCTCGATATTTCCGATGGAAGAATGTCAAGTAGGCTCGTGTTAATTTTGGCAGGGATAGCTCCCGAATGGCCTGGGCGGCTTCGTCGCGATTCCGCTTCCGTAGATCTGGGAACCGCTCTTCGTTGTCGTCCATAGTGACACGGATAGTCTCGAGGTTTGGCATGTGGGAGGCGAGAAGAATAGGGACCTTGGGGCACACGTTTCGGTACCCATATCTCTCACCCGGTCCCATCATAACCAATCCCTTAACCCGGGAAAGCACTGTGAGCTTATCCAAGTGAAGAAATTCGATATATGAATGGAGGTAGCGGGTCTCATAATTCTCTTGTGTCTGGGAGAGCTTCAATGGCCAGAAGCTGTCAGATGGTGACTCTGGGTGATTGATGACCAGTATCATGCAAGAATCGTTTATTCTTGGATCCTCTACTTCCCAGCTATGGAGGATGCGGAACAGAGCCTGAATGGACCGGCTGTAGCTTTCATCATTCGCAGCGCGTTCTGTGGGGGTTTCAGCCCGCATAGAGGCGGCTTCATCGTAGCTTGGAAGAATGGCGGTGAAAGTTAGAATCTTCAGAAGAGGGCGTCTTTCAGCAGTGAAGATTCTTTCAAAATCTTCAAGTGTTTCGCTGTTGATTTCGATGTATTTGAACGTCAACCTCTCCACCGCGACCCGCAGGCGACGTGAGACCGTTGCCAGAGGTGCGATCGGTGGAGAAGGCTTCTTTCGCTTATCGCAGGGGGCCCCGGGCTTGAAGCCGTCCGGCAGGAGGTAAGAAACGATATCATCGATGATATCCTGAGGGAGGGCCTCAAGCCGCCCTTCGGCGACAGGGCTGTGAAAATTCGTGGGTAGGTCCTGGGTTCTGTAACCTGCCATGCCGATTGGTAAGGGATAATGGATTATGAATGAGGCCCCGCGTGGTTTCACCATCAAAGTTGGCTCACGTAGCGAATATAACTCATTTCTTATTGGTTAGATTTAAAGTAAGAGCATCACTAACCACACTTAGGCAGTTTATCACCCCACCGTTACAATAACACTACTGTCGTTGAAAGCCTCGGCGCCGGCTCAACCTAGAAAAGCAGCTGAAATGAAGCTTCATCAAGACCATACTTTTATCCCAGCTCTAACATGAGCCATCTTACCACCCTCAGTTATCTCAACATTACTTAACGGCACTATGTAGATCTCAACGCCATAAGGGTAGTTATATCCTCATAAGCACTAATATTGAAGGTGAGGACGGGGTCTTACGCTTGATGGAGAATTCGACATTCATCTTGATATCGCATAAAGTTAGCCATCTTTTTATAACAAACCGGACTACAGGGAGAGGGTATCAATGGCGATCTTTACTGTCTTAGCAACATCGCTCTCCATCGGGGAATTGCAACAACGTTGATTTTGGGTTCTTCCAGGTCCGGCCACCGTTTTTGGGACGTTAAGGAGCTCCTCCGAACCCGGGAAGTAGACCTCGACATTTAGCGAAAGCTTCTTCTCGAGTTGTTTCATGTTGTCACCAGTTCCTGGGCAGCTACTTGCCGACGAATGCCTGGCAGTATATCGACGGTGGGCGGCCTCCACAGGGATGGTCCACATCACCAGGGGCTTGACAGCAATCTTCATCGTGACAAAATAGATTTGGTTTATTCAAAATCGAGAAACAAGGAAACCTGGAGATGGAGAAAGTCGCAAAATCCAACAAGTTCCACCAGTTCGGGTTTGATATGACCACATTTACGAGGGGATATATCCGAACCGTGTTCTTTATTGTGAAAGGTAGTCTATGGTAATACTAACTTTGCATCTCGGAAAAGTAAACATGCTATCACATGGGGCTGCGTGGCAGGCTTGCAGCTTGCTTCAGGCTGGTTTCCTCGATGCAAAACATCTCGTTTTCATCAGAAATTGAAGCAAGCGGCGCCAATAATGCTGCATGAACCCGCGCTCTCCTCCAAATTGCTAGGATACATTAAGTATATCGGTTCTTGGAATGTCCCGAGGGTAAAATTGTACGCCAGCGATTTACGAGACTTGTAGGCAAGGCGCGGTCGTTGTCAAGCGCGAGTGGCACGCTACTTCCGTGACCGTCTTTACCATCGCCCAAGAATACGTCGTCGGTGATATGATTCGTAGAGAAAGAGGGGAGTAAATTAAACTTCGCTCCCCATTCACAGGGCTTGAAAGTCCGAGCATGGGGAAAAAAAGAAGAAGAAATTGAAAACGTATCGGAAAGTGTAAAGCGGCTGAGGTAGAGCAAGACGAGGACTCGAGAGTGGGGGTGTAATGATGAACGATAAGAAATGAGACTTCCGGGACAGTAAAAGAATGCGTCGTGACGGATGATATTCCTCTCCTCTCCTCTCCTCTCTCCGGAGAGAGGAACGTAGGGTTAGGATTTGGGGGAGATAAAAACAAGGACTTCAACTCAGAATGAACGGTACGCGCATACCTTCGACATACTCCAAGTATCCTTTCTCATTAGAATGGGCATTCCGTTGATTAAAAATTATGTCAAGAATGTTGTGAATATCAAGGAGACAAGTAAGGGTATCATGGCACCTCTCCACCAACCGCCAACCGGAACGGCAAGCCTGGCACCGGTCGATCCGATACGTTCAATGAGGGTATCTCCTTGGTCTTGGATACTCTTCTCAAAGATTTCGTAAGTAGTCGCAGACCAGTTCGCTCCCTGCGAGCCGGGTACTGCATCCTTGCCCGTAAAGGCAATGTACAGCACATCGTCGTCGTCATACCCATTATCCCCAGACACCTCCGAACCGAAACACGCCGTGGCAACTGAAATGGCAGCCTCGCCCACCATAGGCCGAGGACCATCGTCCCCGTTAGTATCTCCCCACACCCCATAGATGAGTTTGTCACCACACACAACCGCCATAATGCTTAGCGGCTCGATCCCGTGCTTGCGAGGGTCAAAGGTCGCCCATCCGCGTTTGGAGCCTTCGTTGCCAAAGACAATGTACGGATGAATGTTGGCATTAAGGTCTTTGATGCCCTGGCGGTACGACTCCACGGTGTCTTGGAACGACGAGACGTACTGCGTATCGTTTGAGGAGGCACAGCGACCATCATCTGCCTGACCGCCCTGCGCCCCGTCGCAGTCGACGTCCATGTTGGCGAGCGCACCCTTTGTTCCTTGGATATAGACTATATTATAATCATCCAAGTGGTCGCCGCAGTAGGCGAAGGCTAGAAATAAATCAGTGAGTCATCGACGAGACAGAGACTGTGTAGATCCACCTTCACCCACGGTTAAACTTACAGTTGGCCCCATTGTCGTCGCTCCAGAAACCAGTGGCTAGCTTGTGGGAGCATTTCCGCTTCTTCCGGATGCTGTCGTAAAGCTCCCTCACGTTATCAGGAACATCTCGAGCCAACCCAGAAGCTGCGAGGAGAAGGAACGCAAGGAGGGAAAGGAGGACCATTCTTAGAAACCCTTCTCAATAACTAAGCCTTGGTAAGGCGTAGTTAGTATGGCCCGTCGGGAGGCGCGGCTGGTCTCGCACTAGCCTGTTGTCTGACTCAAGGTGCGGCGGTTTCAAGAGAACGGAAAATTTGAATGCGCGTCGACATGCTGCAGCTCCTGTTCTTCCTGACCCCCTGTGCTAGGCTCGTATTCATTTGATTACGTAGTGGCCCAAGCTTACTGGAGCTGAACAGTGCTACTCCATTTTGGGTGGTACAATTGTTAGTTTTATGACAGAGCTCCACTCCTCCCTCCCCCACGAGGCTTTAGTCAGCTTCCCGGCAATTGATGCCGGATCAGCGCATTGCTGCCATTTGAAAGTCCCATGGTGACTTGGATGCAGAGCTGTTAAAGTACTTCGTATGTCTGACCTTGCCCCTCAACAAAGTTGGTCGGGCAAATAATAAACAAGAGTGAGATCTGCCGTGTCGACATATACTAATGACTTTTCGCCGGATTACGCTGCGCAAAGTAATAGCCAAAACAGCTTCAAGATCGAGTCTTAGTAGTATAATCAAGGACTGTCGAATTACATGTCAAGAATTTCTTTTATATACCTTTTTCTTTTTCTTTTTCTTTTTCTTCTTTTTCCTCCTCTTTGTTCGGCTTTTGAAGGGTGCCTGCCTGGGACGACTTGACTGTCGTGGTTTCTCCCTCTACGGGAACATCTACCAGAGGGGGTATCCACCTATCTCCCACCTCTCTTTGAAAGACTACAGGTTCCCCTCTCTTATCTGTGATCCACTCTGGTTCAGCGCCGAGAGGGAGTTGCAAAGTACTCCGTTACTGAGTCTTGACCTAGCCGGTACGAAGGTAGCGTGCGTGTCACCTTCTCAATGTTTTCAAAAAGCCCCGGACTGGGCACTTAAGGTGGACGAGAGTAAGGTGGCAGAAACTGGACGCTAGTAACAGAGACCACTAGAGAACTAGGGACCACTCGTTGTCGAGATATCGATCACGATTTTGCGTGATCAATGACAGGGCTCCGCTCTAATGACAAATGGTGTCTATTGAAGTGCGTACCGTACTATTACTGGCTTCAAGTGCATTTCCTTCCTCGCAGAGATACCGAGGTATATGAGTATGACGTAGACTCGAGGCTCATGAGTGAGAATTTAGACGCCCTAATTTCCTTTGCGTGTTTGACCTCAACTATCAGCTAATAACAGACTGCCGAGAGGTCGAAGACGAGGGTGGCGCGATTCAAGCTCGCGGACGACCATAACCCCTCGTCTCACACGTCCCCATTTCCAGCTTCAACCAGTAATCGCCAACTCAGCTGAGCATTTGCTATGAACAAGACATCCGATTCCACGGCCACTATCTGCAGCCACATGGAGAGCCCCACTGAACGACGCACTCAGGCCCTCTCCAACTAGAGGCGGTTGATCAACATCGTGATTCATACAAGAAATGCCATCATAAGGCCAGGTAACACGGGGCTCCCAACGCGCAGCGTGTTATCATCAAGAGATATTCTATACTGCGTCTTAATCCTTCGTGCCGCGTCCTTTTCCCCTTTACCATTATCTGCATCATTGGTTAGTTGTGAGTCTCTGAATTAGCTCATCCAAGTCTCGGAGGACCCGGAAATGCTCGATTCTTGCGTCCTTCTCTAAAAACCAGTTATCTGCCGAAGTCGCCACCGCCCAGAATTGCCACTCATCATGAAAGCTGGCTTCTCCGGCTGGAAAGAGCCAGGGGGCCGCCATGCGCCGACGAGAGGGGCCCTGGAGTCGATCCCTAGGTGGCGATGTCAACTATGAAAATTCAGAACCAAGACTGAGATTCACAAATTCAATCACTGCTCAAGCAAGCTATTCACGTTTTCTCTCCAAAATGCACACGCAAGTCGTATTGTCGTGTCTTTGCCACGCCTATCTTCTCTCCACAGCGTCTTGGAGGAGAATGGAGTTAGACAGCCAGGAAGCCTCTCAACGAATAGATATCCCTCTTTGCAATTTACTGAAGATGCCCCTGGCTACATCCATAACTTTTTTCCCCCTCATCGTTTTCATATATTTTTGGAGTGGACAGCGTTGGAAAAAGACCCTGCTCGATTAGCACTAATTGCGAGCAGCTCGATCCTTCCGCGAGGCAGGGAGAAGTGCTGGGTGATGAGCTACATATGGCTTTCTTAGAAGTCGTGTTAAATATGTGAAGGTAAGTGTATGCAAGTCTCTGCTATCCCTACTGGGGATGGCTCCAAATCTATGTTCCAGTTTTATCAGGGAACATTGATTTTCACACGCTTGAACCGCCAGATTGCTTCTCATGGCAACGGCACTTGAAGCGGGATGACTCTGCAAGCTTCCTTGGAGGTTGTCCTTCAAAGTCCCATCGTTACAAGAGTTAAATGCAGTACTACAACTTTGTCCAGATAGCCATTTCCATCTAAATCTTCACGGAGTTTGAGTCCGAATGAGGATAGTTATCCTTGATATCGAACCAGAGTGAAGCTAATGAAATGACCACGGAGCCGAGATGTGAATCCGAACTCGGATGGGCCCCGTCTGGGACCTCGGGGAGGCAGTGGATTCGGTTAGTGCAGCCAGACCATTGGAAACACCATTGAGCCCTACCAGGAAAGGGATTGGTTACAAGCACCTGGCTGGTCGGGATACGTACTGTTCTCCAGTTGATTCGAATTCGCTGAGGGTGGGTCGATATTGACCCATGCCTGCCTTATTATGAGACGTATCCATGTGGACATTGGACAAGGAGAGCGTGGAGAAGCCTGACTCGTGGCCCTTGTTAACATGTGGGCCTGCATTCATACTACCCTCCACATGGGAGTAGTGCAGTTTGCCCACTTCCCCATAATCCCCCAACTAGGATCATCCCCCTTGCACCCAAGAGGTTAGACCCCCCGCAATTTCCCCAACTTCTCTTCGATGTGATGCCTCGGTATAATCTGAGTTACAGCAACGGCACACTTCGATCGCGTTGTTTAAATCACCTAAAAAAAGCTTAGCGCGGTCTCGTCGCGAGTGGGGCCGCGGGGTAAGTACCACAGTCGGCATCAGATAGCGGGAACGAGCAAAACCGGGGTAAGGGAGAGTGGAACAACGAACCCCAGGAAAATTCTGTAGCAGTACCTCTTCAGGCCCGGGCGCCAGGGTACGGGACGAGAATACGAGAGATAAAAGCTCGTGTCTCCCACTTGTTCAACATTGCCCAAGTTGGATCTTTCTCCACTTCTCTTCTGTGTCCTCCCCAGTACAGGGTCGTCAATATCGACAATATCTCTTTCGCCTCTTTCCGCGTCAAGAAGAACAGCAACCATGAGTCTCCGCGGCTCCCACGATACGCAAATGGAGACGAAGCCGAAGGAGGAGATGCTGGAGCGTGTAGCTTCGAGAGAGGAAGGCGTTGTTTTCGACGAGGCGACCAACAAACGTATCCTTCGAAGGATTGATTGGTATCTTATGCCTGCAGTATGATTATGTCCACCTGTTGCCTCTTGTCTCCCCTTTCTTTTCCAGATGTCGCGCCAGTCAAGTTAATGCATGCTAACCGCCATCGCCTTTCGCGCCACTAACAGCTCTGCTTCACCTACGCCATCCAATACTACGATAAGGCGGTTATTTCGCACGCCGCCGTGTTTGGTCTTCGAGACGACCTCGACCTTAAAAAAGGCCTCCGATACTCCTGGGTGGGCCTCATCTTCTATTTCGGTCATATGATTGGCATGTATCCATGCTCTCTTCTCGCCCAGCGCTTCACGCCCAAACGTGTTTGCTCGACATTGACTATTATCTGGGGCATTATTGTGCTCCTCACGCCGACATGCAAAACATTTAGCGGACTTCTTGCGAACCGCTTCTTCCTCGGATTAGTTGAAGCCGGAGTCAGCCCCATCTTCATGCTCGTCGTCGGACTCTGGTACACCCAAAAAGAGCAGTCTTTCCGCAGCGCTATTTGGTATTCCTGCAGCGGTGGAAGCATGCTCGTGAGTCCTTTGATCAGCTACGGAATGGCCCATATCAACGGAGGCTTGTTGAACAAGTGGCAATACATGTTCCTCGTAGCAGGTGCCATCACTTTCCTCTGGGGTATCGCATTGCTTTGGGTCTTCCCGGACACGCCTCAGAATGCCAAGGGCTGGACTGTGGAGGATAGGGCCATCCTTTTGGAGCGTATCAAGCGCGACAATGTCGGCGGCGAGCATACCCAGTTCCAGTTCTACCAAGCTCTCGAGGCATTGCGGGACTATCAGTTCTGGGCCCTTATGCTTATGGCTATCTTGTCTACCACCGGTGCGGCCACGATGACCATCTTCTCGTCAGTCGTCTTTGCAGGCATGGGTTTCGATGCATATACCTCCATCCTGCTCAACTTGCCGACTGGTGTCATGGCATTCATCTGCATTCTCGGATCCGGGTGGCTTGGCGGCACCAAGTTTGGAAGACTTAACACCCTATCTTTATCTTGCCTCCCCGTCATCCTCGGTTGTTGTCTCTTGTAAGTTGAACCAACTTCGATTCAAGCTCACAGCAAACTAACAAGCTATTCAGGTGGCAACTTCCTAACCATATGCCCCAAGCTGCTGGACGTATCGTCGGCTTGTATCTGGTCAATTTCTTCTCCTCGGCTTGGATTCAGGTCATCGCCTTGGGCACATCCAACGTTGCGGGATACAGTAAGAAGGGTGCCTACGCCGCAGGTGTGTGGATAGGCTACTGTGTCGGAAACATCATGGGCCCATTGCTGTTCGACGCGTAAGTCTACCAAATGCACATGGAGAGGAAATTGCGTGAATGTCGCTAATCGATGAAACAGTAAATTCGCACCCCGATACAACGAGAGCTTCACGGGACTTCTGGTTTGCTTCGCTGCTCTTAGTGTTATTGCTCTGGCCCTTCGGGTTGCCCTGGCTAGGAAGAACAAGCGACGCGATGAGATTTACGGAGAGCCCCAGTTCCAGCACGGTCTTGAAGATATGACGGATAGGGAGAACAAGTCGTTCCGATGGGTGATATAAGTGTCGCATGTTGTTAGGATTGTTGTCACGTAATTTAGCCTAGCCTAGATGGTGGTACCCTTCATTATTAAAATACCTGGCTTTTTTTAAGCAATGCCAGCTCTAATTATTTCGTCCACAAGTTGTGTCCTTGAATTCCATCTCGTCAAAATGAAGCTGGCGCCCGCGGGATGATCGGTCAAAGTCAAAAGTAGCGACCTTTGTAACTCAGGACGGATTGGTCAATTCAAGTTTATTGAAGATTGTTGATGTACTAGTACTTGTGAGTGGAGAGAAAACGACTGCTGGCACCTTTGTGCTTCCAGGATCTCATTTGTCTATCTGTGGGGACGTGGGGTATCATGATCAACCAATCATGCACACTCCCGTTTTCTCCCCGTTTTCCCCGTCATCCCTGCCTTGACTTCTGAACGTAAACTAATTTTGAAAAGGGGTAAAAGGTATCGGGACTGGATGTTGAAGATGAAGTATTGGTATTGATAATTCTTGATTTTTCGGGGAGAAGGAAGCGTGATAACTTAAAACAATAATTATCAATTCCGGCTAGACGATTCGTTCACGAGACCCCCAGTTTCCTTGGAATTCCGCTCCCTTTCGATTTCTGGCAACAACTCTACATCACGAAGTGGTAACAATTTGAAGGAGTTTACTTGTATCTGCCACACCCTTCTCCATTTTAATCGGTACCCCACACACCCCCCACTCTTCATTTCAGGTCCGCCCAAGCAAGCAAACTTGCCCAGTGGTATTTTTAGCCCGCCGTACTTCGTACATCGAGGACGCATTCTCCACACAGAACTTCGTGGGAAATCAAGAAGCTAGTTTTTACTTGGTAACGCCTCTGACGGGGTAGTAGACGTGACATGACCTCTATTGAGACCACACTTCTCTTGCAGCGATAGCTGCCACTGTAATATTTCCTCAGTCGCGTCAATCGCTTTGGGTGCGGACGTTTGAGGAGGCTGCGGTCTCGCACCGTTCATGACCGCACGGATCTACAAACGAAATAACACCAACCCAACCCCGTGCGAGAAAAAGAAAATCTGGCGATGTCATAGACTCGTAGGGGATGCTGGGATGGTGGGGATTATCGCGACCCATGCAAGAGAGTAATACTATGCGCTGCGGCAATTGGAGTCTTCTGACTCGCCCAAAAGCCAAAGGGCTGACCCGTTTATGTCTAGCATTTTGACCAAAGAGCTCTTTTGCTCCGAAACGGGCAAGTCTCAGGCTATCTACAGTGAGACTGAGCTGCTCGATGGGACTGTGAAGCATTCCAATACAGGGGTTTATCATTTGCTGGAATCATCTGCATTCCTCTAAGGAACGTGACAAGAGGAATTGATCAATCCCGAGACGCGAACTTGCCCTTTGTGATGACAGAGTCGAACCTCAACGACTGGTAAGGAAAGCAATGTGAATGAAGATGGCCAAAAGACGTAATGCGTCTATTAAAATATGAATTATTCTAACCAACATGTGTATGACAGAATAGTTAGAGAGCAAAGATTATAAGGACCAGCATCACTACACTCATCTGATCTACCGATTCACACTCCACTGGTACCCCAAGCCCTGCTCAGCCAACCAGGTGAACGGCCCCTTGCCCATTATCGTGATATAGAAATTGCTGAGATGTCCTCCCGCAGCCGAGATCTCGTACTCCATATGCCCTCGCGAAGAACAATAGTCACGTTTAGAAGCCGGGCGATGGGACTTCTCAGGACTAATATCGTGTCATCAATTGTAAGAACTTAACGTTCACGACCATCCCACACAAACGCCATAAGAAAAACCTGACCACAATAAGAATCCTGAACTTCTTGTTGGTCAAAATCCTTCCTCACCCAGATCGGTGGGTGTGTTTAACGGGGCCCGACTCGACCCATTATTCCTCCTTCTTCTTCTGGATAGGATTTCCCTTCTCATCTACTAGCCCCTTTGCACGCATAACCTTCAACGCTTCGATCAGGGGATCAAGCTCAGGGCGGGGTGGGCGATGCGAATCGAAGTAGCTGTCAGCCCAGGTGAAGTACTGTCCGTAGTTGACGGTGAAGTAGATGTGATGCAGCGTATGATGCGCGGGGCTGTTGATGTATTTCTCAAGCCAATGGTCCGAGATCATGTCCCCGTCATGGATGAAGATAGTCCAAATTTGCACCAAAATGAACAAGCCCATATAGAGGTACTTTTGCACCGGGAAGACGAACACGAAGAAGCTGAAGAGGAGTGTTAGAAAGTGCGACACCTGACTTGCTCGAACGATGACAAATGTTAGACGTCGAATCGAGGACTCACTGGTATGGCAAAGACTGGACATATCCGTCGAGAGGATGAAACGCCAAGGCCGCCCATGGTGTCGGGACTTGGGACCGTCGGTCAGCGCCTCTGGTTATTCCGAATTGGTCGGTTGAAGGATAGGGTAGGCAACTTACTAATCCATTTGTGGTGAGGCTTATGCACATACTTATAGACGCTAGGGTGGTGTTCGAGGCGGTGAATCCAGTAGATGAGGAAGTCGTTCCAGATCATAAACAGGACTGTCGAAATCCCAAGCCAAGCCCAGCCATAGTCCTCGACATTTGTGTAAAGGAAGCTCTTTCCTCGCACCTCGGCGAGAAAGAAGGGAAGAGTCATGATATTGATCCATGGGACGGCCTTCATTGACGATACAATCTCCTGTCTCACTTGGTTCTTCAGGAAACGAGGGTGGTACTCCAAACGCCGGTCAAAGATGAAGTAGTAGGAAAGGGCGCTGAAGATCCAATAGAGCATCGAAGCTCCAAGCTGCGTAATCACTAAGATTGAGATGCATTGCCGCAGGATATTGTCGCGCGGCCAAGCCGACTCGGGTGGTGACGATAACGATGGCACATCGAGACTTGGGAGGCCAGTGGAATTGGAAATCGTCGCAGCGGGGACGAAGTAGGCATACGCCTTGTCCAGGACCAAAGGGTCCAAGATCTCGAGAGCTACGTCCATTGTGAATCAGCAGCACGGCTTATCCGAGAGACATCGACCGGTGAGTGAGGAATGGCGCGATGAGGAGAGGTTGTTTTTCGGTTTGACCGGAGAATTATCGCTCACCTCCTTTATTTTTTTTTAGCCGTTGTTGCCTGATATTTATGGCGTCACTGGCATGACACGCGAAATCCAATCTAAAAAGTGGGGAATGGGCCGTTCCGGATAGCTGGAATCTTATCTCCGGCCAAAATTCTGCAAATTAACGTTATTCCACCAAGCCCCTGGCCCGTTAGTCAGCACCGCATCCGGTGATCGGCTCCAATTGCTGCGGTTTTGAGAAACCCCACCCCAGATGATGTGTGTCTTTATTCTCTCTGGCAAGCTGCGTCCAACGAAAAGAGCACGGGCAACGGCTGCGTTCTACGCTTTCTCCTCTAGGGGAAGTTCAAGTGAATTGGATGGCCGGAAGTCCAGGAGGCCTAAATTGTATCTGGTTCATCTTGGAGCCGGTGTTGGGCGGGGACATCATTCCAAGCAATTTACGAAGTAGAGGAAACCATCGACTCAAAAGATTAATGGTGAGCAGTCGGAACATTCGTAAATGAGATCAACTTCAACACGACCCCAGCAATATTTTTTGATTAGTCTCGATGGAACTGGAGGTGTCCGTTTCCCCGCATCGTCACCCAGAAGTCAGACATCCCACGAGCCAAAGGCACACAAGTTGGAGAGTCGATACAGTTGATTTAGTAAAAATCCGGAGGTTGCAGGAACACGGCCCAGGAGTCAGCAAGCCGAGGCCAGTAGGATCTTCTCGGAAGATAAACCACCAGCTCTGAAGAATTTTTCTCTCTCTGCTTAAAGGGAGAAGCCAAGTCAGGATTATGCTATACAGTCGTACCCGGTACTTGATTTTCGTTGATGATGACGATCTACCTTCGGCAGTGGCTTCGATGGGGCTATTAACCTACACCTCTTTTCCATGCGAGGCGTTATGATACGAATCATACAATAACCAGTGACAATATTTGCAACTTTCGGAGCACAATGGCTTGGAGGATTTAAAGGGTATGCAGTTCAAGTCCAATTCATCTATTTGTGTGTACTCCGAAGTCCACGTGGGCTCGCAAACAGAGACGTGATAAAAGCAATGCCGGCAAAGGCCGTGGATGCCCCGAAAGCATACTTGATTCCTGCATAGTAAACCAACCGAGCCGGCTGTTGGATTTCCAGAGGTAAATTCTTTAGGGCGGTTACCGAATGTCGAATTGCTTCAATAATCTAAAGGACAGCGATGTTTTTAGCCTCTTAGCAGCACAGCCATGAAACCATCGGGGAAGATATACCGTCTGCTTATCCGGGATATCACCCAGAGCCCGGGGTAATCGAGCGCTGAGGGTAGTTTGCACAATTGCAGAGGTGATGGCCACACCCCAGACGGTCCCCAGAGACCTGATCAAATACACGGTGGAAGCCGACACGGCATGATCTAACAGAAGTCGAACTTAGCCTCAAAGTGAGGCGGGTTTGGTAGTTCTTGTCATGGAAGCTTACCTGCGTGATCAAAGGATGCCAAAGACGTAAAAAGCATAGCAGGATATATTATTCCCTGGCCAAGATTGGCCGGAAAGATATAAACGCTGTACTTCCACCTAGAGTCCTCAAACTTTAGCGAGGTAACTAGGGCGTTCCCGAACAACATCAGGATGGCACCGAGCCGCACGAGCCAGACGAGCTTGCCCCAACGAGACATAACTATCCCAGCGATTAATCCGCCTACTGGAGTCGCCAGCGATGGAATGGCCAGCCGAGCTCCTGCTTTGCTCGCCGAGTCAAGTAAAACGACCTGAAAGAACAATGGGAGCATGAATAGATACTACTTGATTTCAGTTTTGGTCGATTCCTTGTTGGCACGAAAAACGGAAGAGGACCTACTGCGTATGCGGCAACACCAGCGCAGACATTGGAGATTTGTGTTAGGATGGGAAGGCTTCCGCGCAGCATTCGCAAAGGGATGACAGGCACCGCTGTAGTCCTCGCCTCGACCACCAAGAAGGCGATCGACAGAACAATGCTCCCGACTAGTGAACCGACTACCCAGGGACTACTCCATGGCAGCTCGTTCCCCCCAAGGCTTAGACCTATCAGCTGAACGGACACTGCCACAACTAGGAGTAAGGCCCCAGAAAGGTCAACCCTGGTCCAGATAGCCTTTAACGAGTCATCTGGACTAAATCCACCCTCGGGGTTTCTAATCACAAGGGCACCGAGTACAAGGGCCAGGATGGAGATTGGGACTTGCAGCAGAAAGCACCAGCGCCAGCCGATATGATCGGCGATGGATCCGCCAAATGAGGCCCCAGCAACAGCCCCAAATCCAAACATTCCATTTTGGAAGGCCTGATACATGCCCCGTTTGCGAAAGGGAATCATGTCCGAATTGACAATGGTGGCTTTGTGTACGGGTGTTAGATGTTAATCAGAGCAACGGGTTGAGGTATCAAGCACTAACCCATGGTCATCAGGCCCCCGCCGCCGAACCCAGTCAGGGCCCGCATGCAATTGAGTAGGATTATATTGCTAGCGAGGCCGCAACCTAGGCAGCCAAGACCGAATGCAATGCTGCTCACAAAGAAGCATACTCGACGACCAAAGATATCCGAAAACCGGCCGTAGAGAGGCTGAAAGGCCGTGCTTGTGACGAGATACGCCGTTGTCAGCCAGGACGCGGTGTTGGCGGCGTCAAATTCAGAGCTGATTACGGCGTAAGTGGCCGCAGTGATAGTCCCATCAAACCCATACAGAAAGACATTGGACATGATAGCCACTTGGATCCACTCGAATCCGGACGGCGGGCTCCATTCCCTGGTAGTCGGCTCTACAGGGGCGGGTTGAAGTAGCGGTTCGTGCTCACCAGCTTCTAAACAAGACTCGGCATGTCTGGGCTGGGACAAATGTCTCGAAGGGGAATTGGGCCTATTAACTGTACCACTGGTACCTAGGGGTTTCTGAGTTGGGACGGTCATGGCGGCTGGCGGCTGGCGGCGACGAGGGACAGGGAAGTACAGAAGTGCTGTGGGTAATAGGGATATCTGTAGAGTGGGTTTGCCGAGAGAGCTCACATACGCGGTGAGTGAGTGCAGGCGAGGGAAAACGACTGGAACGTCGCGCAATCCAAGCTTTGGCTCACAATAAAATATCAAGTGCTGGCTGAGTGCTCCTTCGTGAACTAGAGACTCCGCCTTCACGCGAGTCGTGGGTTCCGCTTGGCCTGTTCGATGTCACCCCAAGCACGCAATTTCAGAGGATATCCCGAAGATACTATGAGGAATTGGATTCGCCGAGATGCGGAAGCGGTGATGCAACTCTGAGTGGTTCGGGATTTTAGGGGGTGTTGCGAGAACAGCATTCTGCCTCGTCAATGTTGGCATAGTGGATGCCAGCTTAAAATCGAATCGGATTCGTGTGTGTATCATGCATGCATCAATCCCACAAGAGCAAGGGTTCGGTTTTTTTTTCCTTGTTGCATAATCAAGAAAGTCTCCATCACCCCCACCTTTACAAGGGTACGCTTCGCCGCGTGACACACTCCCGCTTTCATGTTCCTAATCATCCGTAGACTTACTTCGTGGCATTGAATTATAGCCGGGTGGGGTTATGCCTACCAGGGCTAGCGAATGTCGGGTCGCAAAAGAGAATTCCAACACTTTCAATAACCCCTGGGCCAAAGTTCAAGAGAATGGAAGTCAGACCTCCCTCCACCAAGTCTATCTCCAAACGGCTCAGTTGCGTGCCGTCTCCCCGGTTGCCGAGCCTGCAGATTATTGAACAAGGGGATGTGGAACACGGCATGGATGTTGTCGCAGAGAAGGGAGGCTATGTTCAACTTTATTGGTCCGAAGTACTCCATTCCTGCATGCCCGCACGCTCTGGACTGATGGGACATTTTCCGTCGAGCAGCGCTCGGTGTTAGCCCACGGTGGATCGCCAGCGAGCGAGCTTGCATCAGTAACCAGGTGTTGAGTTGTCACGGAAGCAGAAAACGTGGGATCATCGGGACCAATGAACCTCCTGACGCCATTGGAATTCATGCTCTTTTTCGCCCTGGGTCGACTATTGCGAGCTTGATATCGGTCATGATGCCATGCGTCGTGAGGCAGGGCCAATAATTCACTCGGCAATGGGAGAGATTTCCCAAAGAATCATTTCCCATTCTCAATGCATCTTTAACCTGATCAATTCATGTTAAAAAAGGTCCATCTTGCTGCTCGGAACAGGGGCCCCAAACTGACAACTGCTCAAGCAACTAGGGAAAGTCAAATTTGTTGGAACAAATTTTAGAAAACCTTTTCAATATTGGGGCGTGTATTCACAAAAGTGAATGTACCTATTCCCTTCACACTAGAAGATGTTGATCGATGCTGACCTTATTGGGGATGAGTAGTCAACCACGATGAACCACATGTGCACCAAGGCCATCCTAGCGGCTGCTTTTCTATTCCACACGGGTCTCGCCGACTGGCAATTCCGTTCTCGGAGCGACCTCGCCCCCCCGCGTCTGAATATCACAATCCAGGCAACCGAGGAGGTTGAGAAAGGCTACTTGTTCGTCTCTCCGTTCGCTGGCCTTGTGGATACTCCGTCGGAGCAGCATGGCCCGCGGCAGGCAGGGCCATACATCCTTCGTGACGATGGCGACCTGATTTGGTCCGGCTATGCTATTTATAGTATCTGGGCTACAAACTTTCAGGCCGCACGCTGGCGTGGTCAGGATGTCCTCTTCAGTTTCGAAGGTGATCATAATCCTGGCTATGGCCATGGGCATGGGCATATCACTTTGATGGATCAGCACTACGAGACCATTCGGGAACTGCGGGCTGGCAGTCACAAACTGGTTGATAAACATGAGTTCCATATCATTAACGAGGAGTCTGGCTTGATTCAAATCTATCAGCCTGTTGTTCGGGACTTGGCCGCTTGGGGTGCTAAGCCCGAGCAGCAGTGGATCGTCAACGCAATCATCCAAGGTTTGTAAATATGACTGCTCCTCTACCGCTGTCCAAGTGCGGTTTTTCTTGTAGTCCATAACTCTGACTTGACTTAGAGCTTGATATCACCACCGGAAAAGTTGTCTTTGAGTGGGCTAGTCTCGATCATGTTTCCCCAGATGGTATGTCAGCCTTGACCTTTCTGCAAACCAGAAAACTCTCCACTAATAATGTGGCTTAGAGGCCATACTTCCCATAAACCCAGGCCAAGCTGGCTCTGGATACAACAGCTCGGATGCGTGGGACTACTTTCACATCAACAGCGTCGACAAGGATACGGAAGGAAATTACCTCATCTCCGCCCGTGACGCTTGCGCGGTCCACAAGATTAACGGAACAGATGGATCCATCATCTGGCGCTTGGCAGGAAAGAAAAGCTCATTCACTTTGGGCGAAGGCGTAGATTTTTGCTTCCAACACCACGCCCGCTGGCTCTCCCAAGACGGAGACGAGGAAGTCATC
This sequence comes from Scedosporium boydii, assembly GCA_002221725.1. NCBI lineage: Eukaryota > Fungi > Ascomycota > Sordariomycetes > Microascales > Microascaceae > Scedosporium > Scedosporium boydii. The sequence goes on from NJFT01000023.1 coordinate 30,632, forward strand.
AGTCTTTATGACAACAGTGCACATGGAACCGAGCATGATGGGGGCAGTGAAGTCCACACAGCTCCCACAAGCAGTGGTAAGATTATTCGAGTCAATACCAAGACTTGGGAAGCGGAACTTATACAGGCCTTCTTCCCGCCGGATGATCTCCGATCCAAGAGCCAGGGGTCAACTCAAATCCTACCCAACGGTAATGCGCTTATAAACTGGGGATCCTCAGGGGCCCTGACCGAGTTTCTCCCTGACTGCACTCCGATCTTCCACGCATACATGGACTCTGGGGATCTCGGCATCGCGGTAGAGAATTATCGCGCTTTCCGGTTCAACTGGACAGGTCTTCCTACCGAAGAACCGTCGATTGTGTCTCTCGAGAATGGCGGTGGAACCACAATCTACGTTTCTTGGAACGGCGATACTGAAACGGATCTATGGCGCTTCTACGAAGTTTTTGATCGCCATGGGTCGAAAAGACTCCTCGGCGAGGCGAAACGCACAAGCTTTGAGACATCTCTTCATATTCCTAAGAAACGCGTTGGTAGGGTCGCGGCCGAGGCAATTGGCAAATCCGGGTCTGTTCTTCGAAGTACTGCTGTCGCTAAGATTGAGCCGGAAATTCTGCCTGCTGTTGTGGCTTCGAGTTCTAGTAAACACGCGACAGGAGGGGCCGGGGGGAAAGGAATCCAGGAAATACTGTCAACGCCTCGGTCTCTATGGGAGAGGTGGACGTCACCAGGATCTAAGGGGTTAAAGTCATATGTTTCTGGCAATGACCTTTAACCAACAGTGCCATAGGTACCTCGCTCGTCCAGCTAGCTCGTCTAGACGAGCACACTGAAACACGAGGGATACCTGAACAAAAGAATATAGGAGAGATGGATAGGGGGCTGGGACCAACCACTACTGTACCTAAGATAACCCACGTCTATTATTACCTGCCTCCTGGTATGTAATTTGAATAAAACTGTGATCTGGATGGAGCTTGGTGGTCGCATGAGAGGCTGGTTATTGGTGACAGTTGGGTGATCGGGACCTTGATTAGGTCTAATGTCTCCTCTCCCGAATGCTATCTTCTTGCCCAAACAGGGGGATGTTATGACCAGAGGACAAACGTTTACAAGCACGGCAATAGACATTATGATATGTGAGAACGGCTAGCCGGAGCTTATTCTTCACACATATGAGCAGGAATGGGTCCATCGGATTCTGGGGAGAGCTCCTGGTCGAAGCGCCAAGTCTTGTGTGTCTTGGTAGAGCGAACTGGCAGATTGGAAGGACTTCTCATGAACCGAGGATCGCGCGTGTGGTGGTATATCTATGTAAAAGTTCCCGTAATGAGTGAGCAACCTAGCTCTCCTGCCAGACAGTACTGAAGTTCTAAGGTATCCTAGATCAAACCCATCTGATGTCGATTGCGGATTTTCAAACATCATTCAGCGATAATAGTCGCTGTGTCGAGACAGACCATTCTAAGTTCACATCTGATGCAATCCTTCCCCACGAGAGCTGCCGCCCTTAGAAACCACCCAGAGCAGGCCCCAAACCCGTAGAAAATGCTTCATATCAAGCCTTACTGCGCAATGGTCAATCTTAATCTGCTCTGGTAAAGGGTAGTGAGACCATAAGAAAGCCCTCCTTCTCATCCCTTCTCTTGATTCATGATGTATTTTTCTTCACCCACAGTTGCTTTGTGGAAATGCCTCCTTCATTAGTATAGGGTGGGGGTGATGCTGCGGGAGGTTCCGGTGCCGCGTCAGAGAGAGTATATCGGTTTGACATTGTCTCCGTGTCGTGGTAGGCAACGGGTACGTCGACGTGGAAGGCAGGAGGCGATCGGAAGGTATCGACTGGGTTCCGCGTTTGCGATGGGTCAAATCCACGTTCCTGATCCGCGATAGCACTTCTTTTCGCTTGCTTTCGTAGCTTTCCAAGGGCGTGGATGAGACGGATAGATAGGCCAAACGTATGTACATAAGCAACACTGCCGACAGTTAATCACCCATACGTTTCGCGGCTCGAAGCGACTCTGACTCACAGCAGGAACAGGGATACCACCCAAGAGAAACGAGGAATCGGACAAAAGCGGTCCAGTTCTCCCTTTCCGTTATCATCACCGAACGCCACAGTGGTGAAACCGGCAGCCGGTTTGCTGTCGGTATTATCTATTTTCGTCTTGTTAGCGCATAGTCGTTTCCGAGAAACATAAGCAAAGGAAATGTGCGGCCGTACGATCTTTCACGGTAACCCCGGTACATTTGTATGGCAAGCCGGCAACGCTAAGAACCACAATGGCTGCAACCTGGGTTCCGATGCACACCAAATCGAACAATAGAACGAAGGAGATACAAACTCGGTGGCCATAGCCGTTGATGTATCGCCCAAACCAGTTACAGGTCATAGTAACCAACAACGAGACGCCAGCCTTGAGCCCATGTTAGTCTCGGAAGCGGAGGACACAAGACGTAATGAAGGAACACTACCGTTCCATACCATAATGATGCAGACTGGCAGCGCCCCTGCCAAGCCAAGGTTGTGAGAGTCAATGTACCCCGTAAGAAAGGCGGTTGCGGCCAGATTGAGGACGAGGATAATGCATTGAAACACCTTCCACTTGTACAACTGCTCGCGAAGGTGTTGGTCAGGCGGGATGTTTCCCCGATCCTTACGGGAGCGAATATCCCTGAGCCAGGCCATTCTGTCAATTCCAGGCACTTTCGAAGTTCTGGTCTGTGAGGAATAACGCCACTACTGGTTTAGGACATGGATGTCGATAAGGTGGTTCGGAGGCTGTACCGCCCTCGACGTTGAATGGATTATTATTTCTGTCGATGAAGTGAAAGCGTGCGGCTTGTTCAGCATGGGCTAACCCCCTCTACTTTATAAAAATTTTTCTTCTGCTCTGCTGGTATCGGGTAGACCGTATTACCGTATTTCTCGCGTCCTACCTCGTCATCTGGTGAGGCGGAGCTTACGCACACAGCTGCTCGTGTTGGTCCGTAAAACTGACCCCGCTTAAGAAACGATGTCTGAAAGAATGCAAATGGCCATTTTTGTCGCGTGTGCAGAACCGAACCCTCAGGTCAGTTCCATGCCGAGGTCACGTATTCTCCATAAAGTTCCTCGTCATCCGTACCGTAGGAAAAGTAAAACGAAAAAGAATGGAAAAAAAAGTAGAGATTAAGAGAATATCGATGCCTTACCGCGGTATTCCTCCTATTGATGAATGCGGCGGAATTAATTATAGAGGCAGGATGAACATCGCCTGAGCAGCGCCACAGTGTGCCAGGAATCGAGGGAATCAGGTACCCCTCGCGTAAGAACACCCCTAGCAGGAGCCAAATCGCAGGTGGATCAAATTCCCCAGCTCAGGTCCATCTTCTCTTGGGTGAGCAGTCTTTTTTGACTCTTGCCAGGCCAATTATATTTCAGCAGTAGCGACAAGGTAGGAATTGTTTCATAAATCACCAAACCACTAAAAATAGTCGTTGTGTTTCGATAGATTGATCACTGGCTTTTTTTCTTCTAAAAAGTAAACATGGGATACACCCGTAGTGGGGACAGATTACTCTTGAAAGTAGGAGCATGCTTACTGTAGTTTTCGAGAGGAGGATTTGTATAGCGAATGGGAAATCCTCCATGTGGTTTGTAATTTTCCTTCAGAGAACTCTGTCCGCCTCATCTGGGGCGGACAGTTCGAGGATTGGAGATCCACAGCCTGGGCTGCAGTGGTCAGCCACTAAGCCCCGTTTCCTTTGAATCACGGAAGAGAACGAGTGGTGTGATGGATTCCGCAGAAATCCTGGGGGAGGTAATGAAGCTATTAATATTAACATCTCGATGAACTGAAAGGTGATCAAGAATAGGATAGGTTACACAGTAAACAAATTGGCTCTTATCCGAGGCGATCGCTGTTTCTTGCGTGCTTGCTTATCCTTGAGATCGCCAACCACCGACGTCATTCAAACAAGGGATAGAGTGGCGCTGCAGCACATGGTCGTGTAATTCGTTTGCAGGGTTCGGGAATCCTCGCAGTCGAGCGGATACATATCTGTGCATCTGCACCTGCCGCCGTTAGAATCTATCCACGTTAGGATGGAGTTCACCTGGTTAGGAGCTTTCGAAATGCTCTACATAACATAGATGGTCGCCCTGATGAAGTATTTCTGTCACCACATGTGTCTGCTCTGGTCTGCGTCTCGTCGAAACCTTAACATTGAATTTATTTTATCATACAACCCGCCCCATTTTCCCTCATCTCCTCGCCCCGCCACCCACAGGCAACGACCTTTTTGTTTTGCAGGATTGTGCTTTCCGTGTTCCGTCGCAGCTGATATATATCATAGGAAACGGGCCACTCGACTCTCGACGATACCACTTATCACATCGGAAGGTAAGGTCGTCGCAAAAGGTAACACAGCACAGGGAAGAGTTGGGAATCCATATGTAGCTGATGGCGGCAAATCCCAGATCATGTAAACCCTCGTCGCGCAAGACGGGAGATGCCTTGCCTTGAAAGTCTTTTTCCGACCATGCCTGGAAGGCGAAGCTGTCCTCGGGCGTGGTCTCGTTGAGGAAGGTTACCGTCGGACTTGCCGAGCTCGAGGTTGAGGTACGCGATGATGACCCTGTTGTCGCAGTTGGGCTCGGGCTTGTAGTCGGGATCGAAGCACTTTAGGCCACCTTGATGTTAGCTGTACTTGCTGGGAGCGCAAAGGTTGGTCTCTAGGAGATGTGGTTTCTAACCTAGTTGGTTGGTTGTCTTCTTCTGATGGTTCTGAAGAGGCGGACGCTTTTGAATTCCGCGCAGACAGACCGCCGCCTAGCCCACCGCCGAGTGCGGCGGCGAGAATGATCAGAACTATTATGGCGACGATCCAAAATGTCCTTTTCTTCAGACCCAATATCTTCTTCTCTGCCGGGGGGAGGGGGTAGCCAGCTGCCTGGGCTTGTTCGTGTTGATGGCTGGGTGCGGGAGAGTCCGGATACGGGCTGGCGGGGTCGGCGGTCGCAGAAGCCTCATACCCACCGACATACTTGGGGGCATCGTCGGCGATGACTGGGTATTTGGGGTATCGATCGCCGAGGTGGTTCTCATAGAAGGCTGTGGCGTTTTTCGGGATGACCTCCGGCGACGAGTCGGGGACGACTTCAGGCAGGTTTTCGTCCAGCGGGCGGGGCAGGTTGCTTTTCTCCATTGATATTACTCCGGGGAAAGAAGAGTCAAAAAGAGGGGGGAAAAGAAGGGGGGGAAGAAGAAGAGACAAGGCGCCAGAAGAGGGAACGAAGAACTCCACCAAGATTGAGGGTTGATAACTCTGGTCGCGTTCCGTCGCCAGCGATCCGCCAAAGATGTTCGGCTGTGGGTTCACGGAACTGGAAGTTTGGGCCCAGGGGTGATCATGGAACTTGTATAAATATGCAATAAGTCTATTTTTCTTCATGCCTTATTAACTGGTCCCCCATTTTAACACCGACGGCGACAGCGATGATCCCCCCCGGTTTCAAACCAGGATGCTACTTCATGAACTGCATCAAGTGCAGCTGGGCCAATCAACAGGTTGAATGTGACAAATGGATGGGCCTCTTCATTTAACTCGACAGGCTCCTGCCCTTTCCATCAAAGTAATTTCCGCCACATGTGGCTTGGAATTGCCAACTCATTGACAGCTCGTGTGAGTTCTAACCCTGCTCGTCGTCGTTTGGCCGTTGCCATCTACTTCGTAATTGACGGGATAATGTCACCACCGTGTACGAGTTTATTTGCGACCGCACGACTAAAACTCTTCGGGAGTAGCACCGCGTGCCCAGTGCATTCCCAGCACCCAAGCCTCAATCCAATTGATTTCGCTTGAGCATCTGCGTGCCAGCTTCAAAGAGGGTCGAAGCTTCGACATTTTACGAACTAGGGCTCTGTGCTCCCAAGTATGTAAAGACTAAGATGATATTAGAATAATGGCTCCAGGATTAAAAAGTAAAAATACATCAAATACATCGTTCTGGATGATTTCTAGGCCTCTTAAATCTAGATCCTAAAGACGAAATAGAAGTGATGAGAAAAGAAAGTAAAGTATAAGCTGATGGCAGGAGCCTCGAAAGAAGATTCGAAAATCAGGGGTTCAAGAAAGGTACGTGAATCTGTTGTGTGTGGATGTCCTCGGCGTGTAGATCCTATTCCCTACATTAGTACTTCGTAGCGGTCGCAAATAAACTCGCCTAGTGTTCTTGTTATTCCCTTCGGGAAATGTTAAACGTTCTTCATGTGATTAGGGCTAGAGAAGGGTAGTTTCTACCGAGGTAATTGTAACGGTTCCGTCGCGTTGTTCTGATTTCCTGTTGCGTTTCCTTTCTATCTTTTCATTTTCAGGCGGGAAACATCCGTGAGAGGGACACCAAGATGCTTGAGAGGCGGCGCCATAATGTGGGCTGCCAAAATGGGAGAATGGGTCGCTCTCTCGACCTCAGTCACGCTTAATTGACCCGCGACATCGGACTGCGAGACTGTTGCCTGCCAACAACCTCCACGCCGAGCAGGCTAAGGTCACAGTGCTTGGCACCCCGCGTCCATGAATTGGCCACCAAAAATTCCCAACGGCTTACCGCATAATGCAGAAGTCCCTGTGGTCGGCGAGCCCCACTTTCAACAATCGAATTGGTGCAGGCTTCCGTTGACTTGTTTGGCCCTACTGCAACTTCCCACAAGTTCCCGTGGTTTGAACTTGGCCTCATCGGACAACTCCCGTATTGCGAGTGGCTAAAAAGACATGGAAATCTCGGGCTGGGGTAGTATATGGCCCTGTTACTCCTGTTGCAATGAGTTTTGGGTAAGTTGTGTAGCCTGTCAAAAAGAAGGGGTCTAGCCATCACCAGGGCCAACCTTGTGCCCTATCCTCTCTGTATGTGTAACAACAGTTACTGACCCTACTTGAGGTACCTTCTCTTGGACGCTTCGGAGAACAATGCGTTGGGATCGTGGGGCACATACCGCTATGGACTTCGGTGATTGTCACCGTGCTGCACTACGGATTCCGCCCACTCTGGACACGACGTCCGGCATGGCTGAGAAAATTTGCCGTTGAGGACGGCGCGCAAAGCCGGTGCGATGAGTTCGGCGCCCCGAAGGAGAGAACATTGACACTATGGACCATCTTGTTGCTGGTATTGACAGCCTCAGGGGCACTTCTCAGCGCCACTGGCGTCGCCGCCTCGCGAGACCAGCTTTTTTCAATTCCCCTGCTTCCGAATGTAATAACCAGGTTCCCACGTTCATGATGTGAATGTTGGGGTCTCGTACTGACATTACTTAGATAATGTCATGCGCCATTCTGCTCATCGACCGTCCTCAGTCTCTTTCCGGGGCCGTTCTTCTTATTCAATTCGTCCTCTTCTTCATCGAGTCTGCTATCCTCGCTGTAGCTCCCGGTCTAAATGGCCCTTGGTATGACCACGCATGCCTGTGGATAATAGGAATTTGCATTCCCTTTGCGTGCCTCTGCATACTACTCAACATGCCTATGAGAGATGCCCGGTGGAGCACAGATGAGATTCGCAAGGCTTTCGCCCAGCCAACGTCATCGCTTCGGAGCCCCGAGGATAATATAACCCTCTGGCAATGGATGTCGGTCTCGTGGATGTCGCCACTAATCTCGATAGGTGTGGAAAGACAAATGCACGATAAGGATGTGTGGCTCCTTCCCTACGAGTTTCAACATGGTCGGCTACATCTTCTCTTTCGGGAGCTCACTGGCTCCGTCTTTATTCGACTTCTAAAAGCCAATGGGCTCGATTTGACCATCATAACCTGCCTAGGATTCTTAGAGACATTCGCGGACCTCGCCGAACCTGTCCTCCTCAAGCAGATCCTAGCCGCACTCGCCGGTGGCCCCCAAATGTTGCGAGTCGCATTTGTCTACGCCGGCCTGTCCCTCTTCGCTAAACTCGTGAAGGCACAAGCAGGCGTTTTTAGCATGTGGTTTAGCCGCCGTGCGTATGAGAGATCGAGAGGAGAAATGATCACCACGATCTACGAAAAGACTCTCCGGCGAAAAGCGTTCACCTTTCCTAGCAGCACTTTTGAAAACCCTGAAAAGATAGCCGATACTCCAGACGATGGTGGCTGCACTTCAACTCCGACTACGCTCACTGAAGACGAAAGCGACGAGGCCGCCAATGATTCCGAGTATAGAAAATCCCCGCGAATGAGATTTGAATGGCTCAAGGCCTGCTTTCGGAAAAGGAAATACGATAACATACCACCCAAATTAACTCAGATTCCGGGCAGCGGCCCCGCCTCGACGGGAAAGATCCTCAATCTTATGCGGAACGACGTCTACGAAGTTGCGCAGCGTTTCTGGGAATTCGGGTCTCTTTTCACCAAGCCGTTTGGCTTTGTCTTGTCGATTGTCTTGATATGGCGGATTCTTGGACCCGCGTCGCTCTCTGGCATTATCGTTCTCCTCTTTGGACAGGTTATCAACGTCTTTATCCTTCGTGCTTTTGTGAAAGTTGAGAAGTTACGCCGCGGAATTACGGATGCCAAGTTGCAGCTGATCAGCCAATTCGTCGAAGCTATTCGACACTTACGGTGGTACGCGTGGCAGAATGCATGGTTAGTCCGCATTTTCGATAGCCGCCAGGCTGAGCTCTCCAAGATTGTCCTTGGCATGGTGCTCACCAGGATATATGGCTTCGTGAACAACCTCACGGGATACCTCTTTCCCTTTTTGGGTTTTATGGCATACACGCTCATCAGCCAGAAGCCCTTGACGGTCGATATAGCATTCCCCGCACTAACCCTCTTCACCACCCTCCAAAATAATCTGCGCGAATTGCCAAATCTCGTCGCGGTGTTGTTGAACGCGAAAGTTGCGATGGACCGCATCGACGGCTTTATGGCCGAGCCCGACAAAGATGCGCTCGATGAATCCGTCGTAGGCCCCTCTGCCGAACTCGAGATTGAGCTCAAGGATGCCTCGTTCTCCTGGCCAGGCTCCGACAAGACTGTCCTCCGCAACATCTCGATTTTGTGTAGACCTGGGCTTTTCCTTGTCTGTGGCAAGGTCGGCGTCGGGAAGACAGCTCTTTTGCACGCTATCCTTGGGGAACTTGACCAGCTCGCAGGCGAGAGGCGGGTGCCAACAGAGATGATCGGGTATAGTGCCCAATCACCGTGGCTCCAAAGCATGAGCATCCGCGAAAACATCCTCTTCTGTGCGGAATTTGACGAGGCCAGATACCTCCAGGTACTCGATGCCTGCTGCCTTCTACCAGATCTGGCGAACTTCAAGGCTGGAGACCTCTCGTTCATCGGCGAAAATGGCGTGGGACTCTCCGGCGGCCAGAAAGCCCGCGTCGCCTTAGCGCGGGCGATCTACAGCCGAGCCCGAATTCTTCTCCTCGATGATCCCATTGCCGCCTTAGACCACCAAACCGCAGAGACTATACTAAGAAAACTCTTTGGCAAAAAGTCATCGCTCATGGAGGGTCGGCTCGTCGTCTTCGTCACACACCGCATCGACCTCATCATGAGATATGCTAATCAAGTTCTGGATGTGGTGGAAGGAGGGCGAGTGAACGTGATTACCAGAGAGGAGTTGGAAAATAACGAAGAGCTTCGGCAGCTTGTAACCGCGGCTATTTCTCAACACGACACTATTGAGGACGAGCCTACTCTTGAGGAAATGAAAGCAGTCCCCGGTAAATTCATCGAAGAAGAGTATCGTGCCCACGGAGGAGTCATGGCTTCCGTGTACTGGAAGTACATCAAGGCTGGGAAACTTCGTTGGTGGGGTTCCCTGGTGGTCTTCTTCATCGCCTTCCGCGCCGCAAACATCCTATACTTCTGGTTTCTGAAAGAGTGGGGTGAACGATATGGGAAACCAGAGACGGACATGCTTACTGTGGCTTTCCGTACCGAGCTTCAGCAACACAGTCTCAATTTCGAGTCAGCGATCCAACGGGCGACGGCCTCAGGTAGCAGCTGGCTTGACTTTGGAAAATACCTCCCTTCTCCTCAAGTCAACGTCCGACCCTGGTTGTTCTGGTTCTTCGTTATTTCCATGGCCCAAGTCCTCACCCAATTGGTCTCCGAGTTCATCCTGCTTGCCATCATGTACGAAGCCGCAAAGCAGCTCTTCCAAGACGCAATGCAGAGGGTAAGCGGTGCGATGTTCCGTTTTTACGACGTGACACCGGTTGGCCGACTCATGAATCGCCTGACTTCTGACATGGGCACCGTCGACGGCCAGATTGCCAACCAGCTACAACAATTCGCATGGCACCTGATCAGCTGGCTTTCTGCCGTCTTCGTCATTGCTTCTGCAACACCACTGTTCCTATTCATGACGTTGATTACCACGGGTCTCTTTGTGTTAATATTTATGCGCTTCCTGCCAGCATCGCAGTCTCTGCGTCGACTGGAAATGGTATCCCTGTCGCCGCTGATGTCTAATTTCGGTACCCTCCTTGACGGGCTCACCACAGTTCGGGCATTCCGGGCAGAGCCACAGTTTCAGCAACGCATTGTCAAGACCACAGACGCTTTCCAGCAGATGGACCACTTCTACTGGTCGTTACAAGGATGGCTCCAGTTCCGCTTCGACACCCTTTCGGCGCTTTCGACCTTCGCCCTAACAGCCACCGCGGCACTGTCGGGACTCTCGGGTGGCGTGACTGCATTCGTTCTCGCTTCGGCGTCGACCTTCGTCGCGAGCACACATGCTCTGTGCCGCCGTTACGGCGAGCTCCAGATGCAATTTGTCAGCGTTGAGCGTGTTGTCGAGCTATTGGATCTTGAGCAGGAAGACCATGGCAAGAAATCTATTAGTCCTACAGCTGCTTGGCCGACATTCTCCGACGATATCGTGTTTGACAACGTTACCCTACGTTACGCAGAACATCTCGACCCCAGCCTCGTCGGTGTTTCACTGCGTATCCCGGCCGGGTCGAGCGTTGCCGTCACTGGTCGTACCGGATCCGGAAAGAGCACGCTAGCACTCAGCCTGCTTGGCACGCTTCACCCCGACGCTGAAGACGGAGGTTCGATCTCAATTGGTGGGGTGGACCTTGCAACGGTCGATAAACAGGCACTTCGGCGGCGAGTGACGTTCGTGGCACAGGACCCAGTTCTGTTTCCGGGGACGCTACGTGACAACCTTGATCCCCTGAGAGAGCACACCGATGAGGAGTGTACTGGAGTATTAGACAGAGTCCTAGGACAAATGGGGGAATTTAGACTAGACAGCCGGGTTGACGGCGGCGGGAAGAACCTCAGTCAAGGTCAGAGGCAGCTCGTGGGTCTCGGAAGAGCGATACTGCGCCGCAGTCCGGTGGTGATTCTAGATGAGGCGACGGCATCCATAGATCACGCGACTGCGCATTACATACAAGAGGTGCTCAGGGAGGAGCTGAAGCAGAGCACGGTCATCACGATCGCGCACCGAGTTGAGGCGGTGCGGCATGCGAATTACTGCGTTGTTTTGGATAAGGGCAGAGTGGTTAGAAGCGGGCCGCCAGCAGAAGTCGAAGTCGAAATTGAAACGGAGAATTAGAAGAAAGAGATTAGTAGGTCATCTTATGACAGCGGGAACTGGGGCCGGTTCTCCATTTTGATAGACGGAATTTCGTTATGATGTTGATGACGAGTCCTGCAGGGCCGCATAAATCTAAGTCGCAGCCACAAGAAAGGCGACGAGTTGCCATGGCAATCTGGGGGCAAGAATTCCAATACATTTTAGTCTCTAGCCCAGTTCGAATATCATTAGGGCAATCTCTGAGGCTCCCACGGCGACTGCCTAACCGCCCATGCCTCGTACGGTCTGTCACAACCACTGTGAGGGCCAGCAGGCACTTGCTAACAGATACCCCTACCATTGAATCTTATGATTTCTTCCTTCCAATCACACTGGATGTGGCTTTGCGATATGTGGCTTTTGCAGCCTCTCGCCTTCATGTTCCATGGACGAAAATGACCTGGGGTGGCGCTGGTTGTCGGATGAGATGACGGCAATATGACGTAAGGCAAGTGCTCATGTCATGACAACTAGGAGTCATATTCTTTCACCAGAGTGCATCCAAGACAGATTTAAGAGTCTTGTTGTTTGCAGATCCTTTGGTATTCTTTCAGTCACCGAGTTTTCGATCGGATGAGTCTTAAATAACTTGCATCCCATACGCCGAAGAAACATGTCGTCGTCCGCCACTATCCCTACTTCGACCGAGGTTGTCGAGAGTGCTGTCATCCGTGCACCACTGTCCGACGTCTGGCATCTCATCCAGCTGCATAACTTTGCCAACTTTTGGGGCGCTCTGAAAGCGTCTGAATGGGTGAAGGGCACTGGCGCGGATAGAGTAGACGTGGTGAAGTGGACATTCAAAGATGGGACTGTTCTGGAGGTTAAACAAGATGAATACAGCGTGAGTAGAACCGTACTTTGCTCCTCAGAGAAACGTGGCTAATCAATAACTCGCCAGACCATCAATCACTTCGTAACCTACAGCACCATCACCGCCCATCCCGAGCTGTCGTATTCGAGTGCAGTCAGCACTGTCCGATGCCATACGGTGACCTCTGGTGAGCTGGAAGGAAGCACGTTTGTCGAGTGGACGGGCAAGTTCTCGAGCGATGCTGATGTTGGTGAGTTGCTGACGTTTGAATCGTTGAGGTATGTAATGCTAACTGCCACGTAGGTGTCATCCAAGATGCCAAGTTTAAGCGTCGGGATGCATTGGACGATCTAGCTAAGGCCGCGACGGGGAAGGCTCCCAAGGTCTAGGAGAGTTCTATGACGCCGATACAGGACTGGGGAGGAACTTAACAAGAAAGAAAAATGTCAAAGCGTCTTGGGGCGTTAATATTTCGTTCAATTTGGGGCATCGCCAGGATGGAAATGCATCGTTTATAGGTAAATTGAAAGGGCTCCAGCAATGAAACACGGAGATGAAAATCGCGAGAGAGTAATGCGACTCCAGCACTGCCTGATATTGCTCGGCAAGAACACCGGCCTCCCTCATATGTATAGTCTCCGGCATCTTACCATTCGGTTCAACATTTGCCTGTCCAATTACGCCATTACGTAGCGAAGCGGAAGTCAAGCCTAGGACATGAGTGAGCTTTATGCTTCATACGCCGACAGGGTTGGACAACTTACCGCTTGTTACCCACGTCAGTTGTCGTCTTCATATAGTGATCCTGCTCGTCTGGCGTCATTGCATCCCACTTCTTGGCCTTGGAGTGGTTTCTCCATCGGTAGTAAAAGTATGTGCCCGGGTATTGTATGACCTAAAGACGCCGTGAGTCCGATGTATATGAGGAGTAGAGGGCACAATAAGAGACAAAAACTTACACACATCCAAATGCAGATGACTAGAAGACCTTTATTGGCTTTAAAGTACCGCGGCGAGTCTTCTGGTTGATAGACTATGGGTTTGGTTGGCAATTATACTCCCCAAATTCGACGGATACATTAGACTTACTGTTTGCCCCAATCATGCCACTGACTTGAACGAACATGTTGTAGAGGCTAGGCAATTTGGTTAGTTTAATACTAAGCCAGAAATGTAATCTTCAGCTTACGAGGCAGAGACGGTTCTGTTTTGGACGGAACCTGCGTTTCGGCTCGTCCAAGCAACTTGTATAGGATGCGTGCTAGATATCATTAGATCTTGCTTAACTTAATTCTCCACTTTGTTTGGTACTCACTATGGGAACGCTAAAAGCACTGTCGCAATTGCGAAATAAGACCAGGGGTTGATGGGGTCTGGCAATGCTATCAAGGCTGCAAAACAAGGCAACAGCCAAGCATCCTCGGCCATCGACACGAAACTCCTGTTATTTACCAGTTCGCTGACGGCGGTGATGATTAACATGTTTAAACTGGAACCGACAACGTTGGGGATCGAAAGCAGGTTCGACTCAATGACGTTGAACCCTAGCCCGCGGAAGGAAAGGGTTAAGTATTGGCCGATCGGATACTTCGGTATGCCGAATAACAAGCCTAGAGCATAAAGTGGCCACATGTCGTAGTCCTTTGCGCACTCCCAGATCTGCCTCACCGAAAGGCCTTGTCGGTTATGCATTCCGCCTTTTTGAGGATCGTCCCGAATGACTGAAGGTAGTGTCAGATATGATTTGCTTCCGGGGCCGTCTCGTTAAGCAGCTAACCTGAATTGACGATGATCTTTTCTTCTCTCTCAGTGAAATACCCCTTAGGGTTCCACCAACTCTTTGTCCGAGCCGGAGATTGAGGCATGAGGAAGAATGAGGCAATGCCGATTAAGACTGAAGGGAAACGTCAGTCTCTCCCAACATTAACGGGAAAGCGTTCCACTTACAGGTGAAAGCACCCCTAATGATTTGATGTTAGTGACAGCCACATACTTCGGGGAATTAGAACTCACTCGATCAGGAACAGCCACCGCCAACCTTCATATCCTAGGATTCCTCGCATTGATAAGAGACCAACGGCAGCGAAGCCGACACCAATGTCGACTGGTGATAAATTAGAACAGTATTCCAAGTTGGATTGTGATGCCGACTGCTCACCTAATTGGGAAGACATCCAGAACCAGGCCAGCCTAATGGGGAGCTGTTAAGGTCAGTAAAGTCTGGGGGCCAAGTTATCCTACGGCTCTAGGGAAATACACTTACTCTTGTCCCTGTGTACCAGTAGCTGAGGTACAGGATCGTGTCACTGGCCACGTGTTAGTACAAGATCCTATGGTACTGGAAATAAGGAAGACCTACGGGATGAAACCACCTTGGAACGTGGCACTGGCTAGTAGTGAGTAAAATGGTTTGTGTACCTGCATGACGAGCACACTCACATCAAGTATCTGGTAGCGAGGAACGAAGCTCGTCCTTTGAGGAAGAATTGCATGGCAGAAATGATACTGAAGATACATATCTGAATAGGAATCCACATGTCGGGACCAATACTATTGCGATTTGAAAGTCAGGTAAGCTTTTGTGATGGTTCTTGCGGCAGTATGAGCCGACTGACCGTTTGGAGATCAACTGAGATGGGAGTTCGGCAACGAGAAAGCCTACTCGGGATATTGTTTGCCCAATATTCTATTTGACGTCAATATTTTAGAAGACTCCAGCTGTTTTCATCAAACAAGGAGTCTGTATTAGCGGACTTACATAGTCAACCCGAGTGAGACCCAGATCATCAAGCATGTCGTCAGAAACAGCGTTGGATATATTGCCTCGATCAATGTTCAGAGCGGCAAACATGATACAGACCCAGACCTAAATAGTTAGCTACTATTTTTTATTCGGTTTAATAATTTACTTACCATGATCTTCCAATCCACTTTGTGCCGAACAGCCCTCTCTTCCCTCCAGGTCCAGCGAAAGTTCGGGTCGAAGACATCCTTGTTCTCCCACTGCGGATGAATGTAGATTTCTTTATATTCCTCTACGTTTTCAGAATCCCAGATGCTGGGTTGTGTGGCAATCTAAGACAGTCAGTTGCTGAATCGTACCTCAGACTCGGAATTCACCCCTACTGCATCGAGATCGTACTCCCCCCCCTTTGGGCCTTTCCGGATTCTCAAAAACCGTAGGATAGCATCTCCAAGCGCTGCTTCCATTCGCTCAGACTCTCGGGTTGCTAAAGCGGGGGCGGGAGGTGGCGACAAGTCACTGGGATGTTTATCGTCGACTTTTCCTTGAGACGTAAGACTGGCACCGTCGGAAGGTGTAGGCGACTCGACGGCCGCTGGCGTTACGATTGGTCTCTGGATAGACATATTCTCTCTCCACCAAAACTGAAGATAAAGAATTGGTTTCATGTAAATTGCTCCGATGGGCAAGTGGGCCTACAAATGCCGGCTCATAAACACACGCGAGGTCTGAAGACTGCAACACACAGCGAGAGAGGGATCTCCTGAAGCAACCAAAGTTTATATGTAGACTTAAAGACCCCCATGCTCACCCCCATGCTCCCCTCCTGGATTCCTTGGCCATCTGAAGATAAATGGCGACAGAATGTTTTCTTGGTAATATCGAATGCCCGAACCGGGATGATTCTTCGTTCCGAGGAGACTGTAACACGAGCGTGCCCCACCAACGCAACGTCGTGTGTGATATACGCCACTTGGATATCAACTTACGCCATTTTTCGCCATTGACAAGGGAATGTCGCGCATCACATTATTAAGCCATTCTCTTCAACGGCCCCAGGATGCTAGATACTGCATTTTGGAATCCTACGTAGACTTCGTTTATACAGCTGCTATTAACCTGCTACCACTCTCTGGCTCGAAAGCCGAGCGGCCAACTGCCGTGTTCCGGATCGAGACAAACCCCTCAGAATTTCCTACCCTCGAATTAGATTGATGTGGACTGCCAGGATGGTGATCCTACGTGATGTCCCGTCGGAAAACTCGATCAATCATTGTTGGAGTGAATAATCATACATAGGGAAAGTACAAAGAGTCTCACTCTATCTAAAACTTGATATCTGTACAAAGCAATAGAGCAGAAAGATTATCTTGGAAGCAATACTTGGTGAAATATTCGTCATAACGGTATAAGAAAAAGTCTCAGACGTCGGTAGACGGCGACTATGTAAAGAAGTAATAGCCGTCCTAATGCTATTCGTTGAATTGAGTAGCACTATCATATCACCAAATTAAGTTCAGCCTCATGTGTTGCCAACGCGTTTACTTAGTATTGGCCAAGGTAACTGACTTTCGTTGATATCGGTAAGGCTCAGCATTCTCTGCTTCCTGAACGAATCACTCAAGCGCCTCGTCAATGTATTTTGAGGTCCATACAATTTCTCTTGCGTGAAGATGTCTGGGGGGATTGGATTGGAGTTTATTCCTAACCACCGTGTCGATGAGGGCATGTTTTTCAAAGCGAGGTAAGATCGTTTATCTTTGCTTTGATTTTTACTTTTGCGGCCGAGGCGGGAGGCAAGAAAGGAAGTACAAGCGTAGGCATTACTGTTGGGAACGAAAAAAAATGGCGCAGCCAGTAACAA
Source organism: Scedosporium boydii (assembly GCA_002221725.1). Lineage (NCBI taxonomy): Eukaryota > Fungi > Ascomycota > Sordariomycetes > Microascales > Microascaceae > Scedosporium > Scedosporium boydii. The sequence continues at coordinate 47,617 of NJFT01000023.1, forward strand.
CTCCGTCTTGAATCATGGTTCAGCGCAGTTTTCTTTTGTGGAGAATCTAGTTAATAACTAGTTCCCGCAGACCATCCAGAAGGCGACTTCGTTCACCCTTCGTGAGGCCTTTCGACACTTGATTATATTCCTAATCGCAATATACTGGAACATATTGAACTTGCCACGCATGTCTGGATGTTGACTTCCTTCCAAAAGATGATCCTTGGGAAGCCGAGGAAGGTCCGAGAATACAATCACCGGGATGTCGCCAAGCCAGCGACTTGCAGTAAGTTAGTCTTGATTCTCAACCAAGAAGGCAAGGAAAAAGTGGAAGACAGACAAGAGTAACCAATAACATCATGAGTAATGATAAGCGTGCCAGCAAAGAGGGACTTAGTTCAGAAACTCCAGCACCGCGTTCAGTTCAGAGACCCGCAATATGCAAAAATGACAGCCCCACACTTAACCCCTGCTTCTACCCCCCGTCCCCTGTCTGAGGTGCCCTTGGGACTCCGCTGCAGGAGTGTCCCCATCGACGTAAGTAATGACGTGACCGTAATGGGCATCGACGGCAGTGGACCGCTTTCCTGGGAAATCACACCGTGGCCGTGATTCGTGAATGGTTGCTGCCTCCTATTTCCTTCGCGCACTTTTGAGGCCCACGGTCTGAGGGGCTCGATTGTTCGTTTCGACGCCGTTCGATGATAAGACCTTCACAATCTACGCACGGAACTCCTGCAGTGAGAAGGGGCTAGATATTAGAATGGCAGCAATGTTAAATAGGCTAGATATCATCTTTACAATTTGGGTTGTGCGGACTGTATTCTCACAATACCTGACTGCACAGGCGAATCACCGACCAAGACTATGATATGCGGATGAGTATGACGAAGATGTTGCGATCTACTCTATTCCCGGCGGAAGGGTACCGAGGACGAATGCGAGCACAGGCGGCATATGCCATATTCTCCGTTATCAAGGCAGGATAGCTTGGATTAAGAAAATTACCTGCACACCCAATGACGGTGGTTTTCTCAACCAGTCTGCCAAGCTCCCCAGTGGTCGGATCCCCGAGGAACTGGATTCTGCGACTTTGGAAGGTTGGTATGAGTGGTGGGTATCAGCTTCGATGCCTGGGCGGGGCGGGGCGGGGCGGGAGGGTGATGACACCGCCGGCCGCTAACTGGCTAGAATGGTATGCCTCTGCAATGGTGATGACGATTGATGCTTCTTTGAATCGTCAGGCGGCTCTATTAATAGGGTTTACCATAAACGTGTGTGTAACAAGAAGCCAAGCCAGAATTCAGCACGGTGGCTGAGCCAGCCAGCTTTCCCTCACTCAATGACACCCAACCTGCCTGATAGGATGAAGATTGGGAATTCTGGGGCGAAGCTCGCCCAGTGAAATACACAAGTCAGATGCAATGGGCCAGATGATACTGGAGCCCGAAGAACGAAGCACCACATCAAGTTCCATGCCAAGATTTCATTTTGTATTTTTAACGCCAGGTGGTATGGCACCGTCGCTTCGGGCGTGATTGAAATATCTGATTTTACCCATGTCCTCTTTCGTAGCTATGATCAATCTTCTACCACCGCCAAGCGACAAATGCAAGCTCACAACCACGAAGAAGAGTTACCTTTGCAGTCGCGGTCGCACACGGCTGACTCTGTGCCGATGGCATCACCAACAGCCATGTTGCATGGCGCTGAACCCCAAGTTCATCCTTTTCCGCCTTACAAGCACGATGCGATGATCTACCAGGACCGCTCGCTCCTGCGCCGCGTCTTAGTCCTTCTGGCCTCTGGCTGGATCTGGGAAACTGTCTCTTTTCTGGCCGCCGGGGCCTTCTTCGGGATTTTCCTCTGGCTCTTATTCAAGTATGATGGAAAGCTAGTTGAGACATGGGCTGACAATGCTCCCATCTCCGGTCTCTTCAAGACACTGCCAGCTGCCATTTCCTTCTTGGCCACCTTGATGAGGGGGGCAATGCTCTATCCTGTCTTATCGGCGATGGGGCAGCTGAAGTGGCACCATTTTCGGAGGACGCGTCCAGTGTACCATTTCGAAGTTATTGATAAGGCAACTCGAGGATACTTGGGTTGCTTTTTCCAGCTGCTGTCTGGGGCGGCCCTGTGAGTTATTGTTCCTCTATCTTGGAGAAAGGAAAAGCCACCGAAGAGAATCGCGTTTTAAAATTAGGGAGGAGTGAAGACAAAAAAATCTTACCCGCTAACAAGAAATGGCAAACAGCCACATGTTCTCCTTCGGGTCCATCATCATCCTTGGCACAATCCTCCTCGGACCCTTCCTCCAGAACGCAGTTCAGACGCACAGCAGACTCTACAGCAACACCACTATGGGCGATCCAAATACGGTTCTCGCCGTCCCGAATCGATATGAATACCCCGAAGTTCGGCCCGATGAGAACGCCACCGATCCTGGTATGATAGGTGCAATACAAGCTGGATGGGCATCTTTTCCGAACTCGCCCTCATATACAGAGAGTTTGCCGTTCCATCTATGCCCTACAGCAAACTGTGCATGGGAGAATTACTCTACGATTGGAGTGGTACCGAAGTGTCGGAAAGCAGATACTAGAGTGGTTAGGAAGCCGGGGCTCCCTGAATACGGCGTATCCGAGGCGGGAAACGTTGCCACGTCGTTTACTACGTCCTTGTCTAACGAGACTGTTTATGCAAGACTGGCGATGAGTGTCAGTAAAGGCATCCCGGAGAATAGTTCTTTTAAGGAGAGGGAACCTACCCTGGCCGTCCTGGCCCATGTAGGTGCGATTGCTCTCTACGACCAAGAATACTACGCAGCAGAGTGCCTCTTTTACTGGGTTGGATTCTCAAATGGAAAATTCGTAGTTAACACAACAGGAACGTCCAAATCCACCAGCGAATATCTCCTACATAATAACCGGACCCTGTTCGACATCCGAAGCCGGCCGGACGATGATATCCATCTGGTCGAGCCCTCTACTTGTACTTATAACGGGACCGTCAAACCTTGCAACTACACGATACAGCGGTCGGCCCATAGAGGACTCCAACAACTCCTGATACTATTCTTAAACATGGCATCCGGCTGGACTCCCAATGGCCCTGTTCAGAAACTTAGAGAAACGGATTTCTCAAACCCGAAAGCTGAGATGTTCTGGACCAGTCTCGTCGACCAATTCGAACTGGGAGCCGATGAGCCCCTCGTCGAGATGATGTTCACTTTTCTAGATCGGGTCGCACAGTTCGTGACAAACAGAATACGAGCCCTATCGAATGTCTCCGAATTCGGAGAAGCCAAGGCTACGGGTGCTTTCTTCCAGATGCGCATTCTTTACGCAATCTACCCAGGGGTATTTTTATTTTCTTCCTTAATATTTTTAGTAGCCACTGCCTGGAGAACTAGAAAAGAAGAACTATGGAAGAATTCTCAGGCGGCGGTGTTATATCATGGATTCAGCGACAAGTGTCCAAGGGATGAGGTGCCCATCTTGACGGTTGCGGAAATGGAGAGAGCCGCAAAATCGACATATGTCCGGTTAGAGGATGACGGGACTAGGGTAAAGCTGAAGATCACGGGCTAGTCAAAGGCTGAATGTTAAGATCTAGAATTATCAGCGATCAAGTCATATTCTGCAACACAAAGGCGGTTCGTTTGTCGGTCTACTGGACACATAGAGGGAATCGTCTTGTTGGCAGGGCACATGGAGGCGAAAGGCACCAAGGACAGTTGCACCTCTAGAGGTGACATCAGGGATGTATGCGAACTCCCATTCTAGATTCCATTATGCACGCCATCGATTTTGAGAAGTTCGCCTAACTAAGGGGCCATGGTGTTGATCCACCGCCCGCCTAGGCTTCAATAGAATACCCACTCTGTTATGCATTTAGAGAGGTGTCTGAATGGAAGGTTGGATGTCAGTTCTTAATGGTGGAAGAGCCTTAATTCTTCGCCAAGCTAGTGAGAGATGAACTTATGGTTCCTGGGCACTAGGAGTCCGTCCTACTGGAGGAACTCTATGGAGGGGATTTGAATAGAGTGAAAGGAGTCGAGAGGTGAGATATTATCTTCAGAAATACACTGCAGGGTGTATAGAAATGCCCATTAAAAATTATGAACCACAATGATCTTCCATCTCTTGAACAACTGTCCAACTACTGTCATCATAATCAACAACGTCCTTCGCGTAAACTCTGATATTGCTCAAAACGCGACCCACCATCCGAATGTTAGGAGACAAGCACCCATAAGTACTGGGTCAAAAGCTGTCTTCACACCAGCAGCCTGCGGCACCGTTGCAATGCTCTGAGTTGGTGTTGTCTTAGTGTGTGTTGACGTTAGAGTGGGGATGACAGATGGAACAGACGATTTCTGAGTTGCAGTTGGCTCCGTATCTCGCGTTGATGTACCAGGCGTCTCCGTGGTTGGCTGGTCAATTTCACATGGATCCCTCGAGCTCCTGAGTAAAAGCTCAAAGAGCCCAGCCAGAGACCCGTCCTCTGTTTCAACCACGACTTCAACTTCCGTGCCCTTTTCCGCAGTGTACTGGACGAAATCTCCACCAGTGGCTTTGATCTCTCCTCCATCTCTTAGAGTAAGCTTGATAGGGATCTTCTCATAGACGCCTTTGGCTGTGATGTTGAACGTCTCTCCAGCCTTCGCCGCATATGTGAAGGTGTTGGGGCCGGTCTTGTCGAGGACGGAAACGATGCTCACATCCGGTACAGCATGTACCTTGGCCTCAGGGTTTGACTTCCCGACGAGACCATTATCGATAAACAACTCCGTCACCCGCGAAACAGAGTCAGCATCGGAGAGGATTCCAGGTGTCCCGCCCGTCTTGACTAGGGCCAGCAGGATCCCGGGCTCTTGATCCACGTCTGCCACTCGGAGAAAGGCAAATGAGACACGGACACCGAGACGGCCAGCCCTTTCAATCTGGCTAACAGTTTCTTCGACAAGCTTGGGGTAATCTTCTGGAATTCCATTGTCGGGTATACCATCCGTGAACACCACGATTCCCGCTTTCTCGGATAAGGAGCTCTCGCCGGACTTGGACAACTCGTCGAGTGCAACTTTTATGCCGTCGCTGATAGAAGTCCCGCCATCCGGGAATGTAATCTCGTCAATCTTGGGGCCCGCACCACTTGGGTCCCCAAGCGGATACAGCAGCTCGGCAGATTCAGAGAATTTGACAACGGCTGCCTCATCCGGCCGCTTTTCGCCCGTCGCAGTGGCTGGGGTGACAAGATTATCGTTGATGAGTTTGGCGGTGACGAGGCGGATGTCGTTCGGGTCAAAGTCAACCATGGAACCCGAGTTGTCGATGACGAAAGCGATTTTGCGGCCACCATTGCTAGTATCCAGCTTACCGGTGTTGGTGCATACGACGGCCCAGCCCGTAGTGCAGAGGCCTAGAAGGCCAATGAAAATGGAAAGATAATGCATGGCGATCAAACTTGATTGCACATATGCACCCAGCAAGCTTGATGATTCGGTATAAAAAGAAAGAGGATACCTTATGAAACGAGGGTTGACTGCAGAAAAGACCGCGCTAATAGTCAATACGTCAGTGTACTGGGCATGATATACCGATACATGCTTTCAATTTATACAGGCTGGAAGCCAGATCAACCCTCGCCCGCACAACGACAGGAGGTCGACAGGAGGTATTTAGTTGGCATCACGACATCAGATTTTTTAATTCCACGAATAATCGATTGTTTTCAGCTATCATTCGACGTCTCATGTTCGACTGAGGTTGAGTCCGTTTTCTGACAGGACGTTCCGCTTCAGTGGTTCGAGAAAATTTACGTTTCGGGTAGGGCTATTCTGTGGCTTAAAATATTGAATATTGGCAAGCAACTATCCAATCGGAGGGTTCGTGGATGTCATTCACTGGCGTCATGTCCCTTGACTCCTTTGTCATGGTCTAAATCGCGAATCGTGCATGAATGGCACGTGGAACAGAGAAGATGGCTCCTCAGATAATAAGAAGTGTGGCGCGAGGTAGGTTCGAGAATTTATTATATATTGATAGTTGTTGCGAAGAAAAGTAAACTAATCTAATTAAAACCCTGTCTTGGCTCCCCAAGAGTGGTGCCATTGCCATGGACTTCAGAGAGCGGGATTTAGACCGTAAACACATGCGGCGGCCACAATAGCCCAAGATACTGGTAGCCATAATGCCCCAATGAGAGTTGCGCCAGAGTCAGCATTACCCGTCTCCGCCGTCGACCCTGGAGAGGTGGATGTGAAGGCTGGGACCGTTGGACGTCTCGTCAACCCCGGACCAACCCCTGGGAGAGTAACCACCGCTCCAGGGTCTGCTGTCGTCTCAGGTGAGCCAACCGCATCGCCACCACTACTCCACGAGAAAACTTCCAGAGCTGATGTCACTACCTCTGTTGGTGCCGAGGGCTTCAGTTTATGCAGTCAGTAATCTCGTCTAAGGGAAGCGAGAAACGACGCTTGTTCTCATACCTCTCCCTTCTGAAAGTAAGGACAGACAGAAAATCCCAGGATATCCTCCGTCCGCCCCCGCTCCAAGGCGCATGACACGTTGCCATCATACTGACATCTCGAGTAAATCGACGTCAATTTTGGGTCGCACACGCATGACAAGAAATCAATCGACGCCGTGGCCGAGCTGGAGCATTTCTGGGATTCGTAGACAGCACTTTCGCAGATGGTCGCGTACGTCTCGCAATTGTCCGCATTAAACGTTTGGGCGAGCGGGGTGAGTGCTGGTGTTGTGACTTTGAAGTCCACCTGGCTGTCACAGGCTGTGTGCCAGATGTTAATGAGGGAGTCAAAGTTGGAATCGTAGGCTTCGGTTTGGTCGCATGCTCGGAGCTCATTCTGGCATCTTAGGCCCAATATTTCTTTAGTTTGTCAGGCCTCAGTTTCATGGCATCTGAAGACTTACTCGCGCAGATTGTTAATGAAGTCTTGCGTGCACATGCAGCCCCCAGCTTGCGCGTTGCTCGTGGATCCTGCACATTCTTCCAACTTGCTAAAGAAGACGTTGCATGTTTTGAAATCAGTGACCCCTCCGAGGCAGTTAGAAGCATCGGGGAGGCTAGGGATCTCGATGCCTCTCACGAAGACTAGGAGCACCGAGAGCACTGAGAAAATGAAGGATATATTTTCGTTCATTGTAATGATTTGCAAGAAAATATTAAGTTAAAGGAGTCTAATGTTTTGCGGATGGGATTACCGTGCTATTCTGAGGCGGTAACTTTAACAGTCGCTGGATCATCGTTCATCAGAATTTTTCCATTTTTATATCGATAATTGAAGCCATGCCCAAGATTAGTTTCACTTCACCGTACGATAATAGTAAATCGCCTTACATTCAGGTCTTGGGCTCAATTTTAGCAAGACATGATTACGCCCTCCAGGTTTACGGCTTTTATCCCTCACTAATCAACGCCACTGGTGCCATTAAGCATCCCATCGTGAGCTGTGCGATGACCAACTTGGACCAGGCTCCGGCGCTGCATAGACCCCTGCTTATGCCTAGTGAAGAAATCACACCACCAATTTTGGCAACCATTGAGAAGGCCCTAGGTCGCTCTAAGGGGAACAAATTTCGGTTTTCAGCAGAAGGAGAGAAGTGCCTCAGTGATTAGAAGGGCCAATATTTTTACGGCGACCAGCCACGACGGGGCACCCATATGGCCATGTCGCCAATGTCCTTGACATGCAAGGGCTGTCTCTGCGAATCCACCTCGCAACAAACACCACCAGATTATTTTCCCAATTAGACCTTGAATGGCTGCTCGCGGCCCAGCTCTCAGGCCCTCCACTTCTATGTCGACAGGGCAACACCGGTCGCGCAATCAGACTCCAGTGGAACAGCATGAATTGCAGCCATTACATTCCGGCTCCGACCAAGAAGCAGCTATAGAACACGATGATCAAGATGAAGCTATGGCCACTTCCTCGCCGCCTGTTGGTCCTGAAGCTTTAACGGCGGGAGCAACCGGAGCAGCCTCGGCTGAGCAGAATGGCCCATCGGGCCCACCAATGGAGCTGGATGGTGACGGTACACAACCAGGGACAGCAGGCACAGCAGGCACAACAGGCCCGCCAACTCCCAGCCCTGTTCTCTCTTCGGAAACTTTCAACGCGACCGCTTCTACCTCACCTGACACAACTGGAACGTCGGAATCCCCAGAGAACCAGCCTAGCGTAACCGGAACAATACCATCCCCTCCACAAGAGAAAGAGGAGGGTCACTGGATTCCATGGAAACTGAAGCCCTGGTGGTTTTGTGTCCTGTTGTCGTTACAATTAGGGACAATCGCTGCAATCTGTACGTTGTCTGTTATCTCTAGCACTAGATCCGGGTTTGCACCTGTCGCCGATGTGCCTAGGTTTCTTGAGCCCCACCCGGCCTTGGCCAAGGCACTCTGGACGGAGGGGTTTCTGTGGAACTTCTTTCCGACATTGTACATGGCGATATACGGCATGGTGTGGAAATCTGTGGTGGACGCATCGGTGGAGAGGCAGCCGTTTGTTTCGCTCAACCCGGTTCTCAAGCTGGCCGCAAAGCCCGGAGGTGCCAATGGCCAAACGAGAAGCAGTATTGAACAAAACAGCACCGGGCTAAAGCCTGCCGAGCGCCAGGAAGCACTAATCGGTGCCAGGCTGGATTACGGGGGATATAATAATTTTCGAGGCTGGATGGTAGCTCTCAGCAGAGGGCATATCATCCTCGGAATTAGCATGTTGCTGGCCTTGCTTTGGAGTGTGATTTGCATCCCACTGTCTGCCTTCCTCTTCACTGACGCAGAATTCACATTCAATAATACTGAAGCAGTCATATCCAGAGTCGCATTCGACGGGTTAGCATATAGCCTACAACGTGATGCTGATCTCAGACCTATTTTCAAAACCGCCTCTGCTACCAAAATCTACGATGCTTCACCGGTCACCTGGACCTATGGAGAGTTCGCGTTCGCTCCGTTCTACCCTGCCACCAGTCCTCCGGACCAAGCCAATTTGACGGTTACGACCTCGGGATACTCTGGGAATCTCGACTGCCGAATCATCCACGCCTCCGATTATAACGTGGACAAGGCGGGATCCGATTTCGTGTTTACCACTGAAGATAGGGGCTGTCTACTGTCCTGGAGAACTTCAATTGACTCGCCTTACAAGATGTTCGTCAAGACGGGATCGAACCGTACGTGTGGTTCAGACGGCTATCGAAGTCGGATTGGTTTCATCTCCGGGATCAACAAGTCTAATTCCCTACCACAGAATGTGTCGTTCGTCTCTTGCATTCCCTCCTACTGGATTACGCAAGGGAACTTGACTGTGGTGTACGGGGCATCGAAAAATCCCAACTTTACCGTTCTTAGTGATTTTGTCCCATCGGACACCTCGAACCCATTCTACTTCTTGCCCTGGAACCTTTTTGAGACCAATCTTCTGTCCGCCACGAGCTTTAACCCGATGGGGGACTTGGACGGCAACGAATTTGCGCAGGATATATACGCTCTCGCCAATCGAGTCAATCCCGCGTCGCCGCTCGACTCGCAAATACTCATGGATTCGATGTCAGTGCTCTTCTCCACCATCTTCGCCGCACTCTCGAGCATGGTGCTTTTCCAGCCAGGAGAACCGACCACTCTGAACGGGACAAAGTTGGTTCTGCGAAATAGGCTCATGGTTAATGTTCCGATCGCTATCGTGTTGGCAGGTATAGTCGCATTAATGGTTGTCATGACAATGCTTCTGTTCTGGCAGTCGACGAAACCGTCCATATTACACAAGGAGCCAGAGGGACTTGTTGGTTATGCGGAGTTATTGAGTCGGCCGGAGATTTCGGAATTTGTCAACGGAGTTAGGGGGGAAAACGTGTGATTGGGAAGACCGACATGGCTTTTAAGCTTAAGATCTATTGATATCGCAACCGCATTCTGACGTCACTTTAAACGGATCAATTTGATCAATGCCGTCTGCAGTTGGTTGATCAGATGGTGCTTAGAAATTCAGATAGTCAATGAGAAGTTGGTCCAATCCCTATGATTTGTGATAGAAATGGCGTCAGTTTTCGGAGAGTTGCCGAATCCTCAGCTGATGTGTATAGAGAATACTTAAATCCTCAAATATATCCTGCTGGCGTCAGACTTGATTGCTAGAACCTATCCATTACATTTCACTTTGCAGGAAAGAAAAATGAAGGAAGCAGTTTATGACCACCATTTTCGAGTCGAAATCCGAGATGTTCCTGTGCCGGAACCGAAGGCTGGCCAGGTCCTTATCAGGACAATCGTGTCGGGATTGAATCCAAAGGACTGGAAAGTCCCCAAGTGGAACAAAGATCAGGGGCCTAGTAATCATGGCGATGATATTGCCGGGTACATTGAAGCTGTTGGGGAGGGCGTCGTCGACTTTCATCCCGGCGATCGAGTGGCTGCTTTCCACGAGATGCTTACCCCGCATGGCAGCTTCGCCGAGTATTCAATTGCCTGGGCGAGGACGACGTTTCACTTACCATCTAACGTTTCGTTCGAGGGTGGGCAGTAACCCATTTCCTTAAATGTCTAAACACGTTGGTAGCTAATCGGCGTTCGCCCCTTGATAGAAGCTGCTACGATCCCATTGGCTGCCATGACTGCAGCTCTCGGTGTCTACCAGAAACTCCAAGTCCCCCTCCCTTGGCAACCAGCCGGGAATCAATTCCCTCTCATCGTGTATGGCGGTGCAACAGCAGTGGGCTCCTTTGCCATCAAGTTCGCAAGCCTCTCTAACATCCATCCCATCATTACTGTGGCTGGAAATGGCATCCCGCATGTCAAATCACTAATAGATAGGGCTAAAGGTGATTTTATTGTCGACTACAGAAAAGGGAATGCCCATGTCGTTGAAGAGTTGCGAAAGCACGCCGGAACCGATATTCTTCTCGCTTTTGATGCCGTATCTGAAAAGGGGAGCGTCACGAATATCGGAAAGGTTTTGCCTAAGGGTGGCAAGATTACCACGGTTCTGCCTGTTCAAGTCACAGGTGAGGACCCTGGACAAGCTGAAGTTGTTCCTACATCGGTCGGGGCCGTGCATAAGGAGCGTCCAACGGCAACGAAGGCGACGGAGAATGCCCCGGCGCTTGGGGATCGCGAGTTCGGCGCCATTTTCTACCATTTCATAGGACTCGGTTTAGCTGAGGGTTGGTTCGAGGGACATCCATACGAGGTTGTCGAGGGAGGACTTGGTGGGTTACGGAATGCGCTTAAACAACTTGAGCAAGGCAAAGTGTCCGCCAAGAAGCTGGTCATCCGCATTGACGATACCGAAGGGTTGAGGAAATAATCGCTATTCGAAGAATCTTCAACCGGAAAATGGCTTTTCGCGTTTCTAGGAATGGGTAAAATTTGTCCCCGGTTTTCAGTAGCCTTATATATCTTGACCCGCACATTGTAGGTGATAATGTCAAACAATCACTTCGGTTGTCAGATCTCACAGGGCGTGTCTATCTATTGTATCAAGGTTCACCTGCCTGCGAAATCTCTTGCCTCTCCATATCCTGTTGGCGTGCGAAAGGCTACAATTCTCAAGGATCTGAATTGCACCACGCAACATACCAACATCTAATTCTCAGAAGCATTCCTTCAGATTTTTATATACAAACGATATAGATATTTTATAATTTTGAAAGATCATCAGAGGCTTGCAAGTCATATACTAGAGGATTGTATATTGCCTCTAGTAATAAAAACAAGCCTCTAGTAATAAAAACAAGCCTCTAGTAATAAAAACAAGCCTCTAGTATGAATCAATTCCTTGTTGACGGGTTTCCTGATAAGTATTAACGGGGATGGACGAATCGCCTCGTTTCGTGCCGTACGTGCGGGAATAGCGGTGGTCGAGAATAGCAATTATAGCCAGCCAAGAGGCGAGGCACCTATCAAAATAAAATTGTAAGTAAAAGGCACGACTTCCAAAATTGCTGGTCTGGGGGCGCGAGCTCACATCAAGATCATCGCGATGAGGGCTACAATGACCCCGAGGGCGCAAGCGGACCCCTGGCACCTTTTCGACACACCCATAAAGCTGATAATAACCACCACGAACCAGAACACGACCTCCATGCAGTCGAGGATCTTGTTGGCCCTGAGACTACCCCATTTGCGAAACCGCTCGACGTGGCTAGTGATAAGCTGGTAGGTGAATATGATGATAGATTTGATACCCTAATGGTAGAGAGGCCTCCTCTCATCAGCAACTTGGCAGTTGGACTAACGGTTCGACGCGGACGGGACAAGTCTACCTACCATGACGATCGCCAGGGTATCAGATCTAGTGGTAGGGCCCTGGATCTTGCTGATCCGTATACCGGTGAGGACGATTGCGAGGAAGACCAGCATTAGGTATACGACCTGGAGACGCGTCTTACGGTGGCTACCGAACCAGAGGCTGTCGGAGAGCTTCGAGAACATGATGCGGAAATCGTGGTTGATGGTGCCGGTGGTTTCTTTTGTTTGATATCGAGCCCATTTTCTCTTCACGACGACAGACAAAGGAGTGTGATGGAAAAGACGGTGGGCTGTCAAATCAATTCTTATAAGATTCAAGTTACAAAATAGTAATCATTTACGCGTAATCAAGATCAATTTTTGTGCTTCAACATCCATCTCACTTTGTAGGTACAGCGTGTTGAGGTAACATGAGGCAAGGAACCATGTATTTAATTTACGTGACTAGCCAAATTTGGCTCAGGGATATTAGAGGGAACTACGATGCCTCAGTATTCCTCACAAGTATACGCGTATTGGACAAAATCTCCGCGTATTTGAAACCCCCAACAAAAGAAAACAAATTTCCGCGTATTTGACCCTTTTACGAACCCACCGCCAAACGGTGCGGTATCGATGACGCTTAAGTGGGCCTGTTTGATAGTGGCATTTTGGGATGTTTAGGAGGGCGAAACGGCGGCCCAACAAGTTGACATGAAAGTGGACAAGTTCATACCGCCTGTATTTTCTTTACCCGAGCTTGACTGAACACGAACGCGATCCCGAACACATGGCATTATTATATGAAAGACGAGGCCTGACTTCACAGAGCTGCTGGAGCTGCGACCTATAGTTCGTGTACAGCTCGGTGCGGTCAGGAACGGGCATTGATGGTGGCGTGTTATGCCAGGCTGAGGCAAAGAAACTGGAGAATTTGACTTTGACATTAGGGACCGAAAGGAGATGGTCGAGGAAGTAAGTTAGGTGGTACCAAGACTTACCTCGCAAAATCTTGTAGTGTGGTAGTTGGGAGGTAGCCATTATTCGCGTGTAACTGGTCCCGAGCGGGGTACGCGGACACCCCACGCACGTTGTCCATGGTGTAGCCAAGAGCTCTCCCAGCTTGCCGGAGTACTGGTGATGCGGGACAAAGCGCTTTCCATAGATTTTCTCTATGAACTGAAGGAACTCAAGGTCCAAGGCGTACTCAGCGGTGCGAAACTGAACGACAGACTCTGCCGAGCCGTTGATTGACACTACAGTGTAGCTTGTAGCGCCTTGGACTTGTGATGGTTGGAGACGCCCGCCGATAACTTGTGCGTCCCATTGATTGCATTCGTCTTGTGTTGGGGGAGCGTTTTCTTCAGGGGATTCATCGGCCTGCATCTTCGGTAGGCCTGTGATAAGGGTCTGTATTTCTGAAGTCATTTTGTGTATTATATTGAGAGTACTGGATAGATGCTAGTAGGAAAAGTTGGCAGTTAATGACGGTTACCAAGAAGAAGATAGAGGTGGAAGGGCGACTAAGAGAACGAAAACGGGAGGTCTCTTGCTGCACTGCCGTTGACGAAGGACATGAAAAAGAGAAGGCTGGGGCGGCGAGCGTTGAATGTGGTTGCATAATACGACGTAGGAATAACTCACCTAGTTTCTATTAGTGGCTTGCAACGGAGCTGACAGAGCCATGGCCTGGTTTCAGTCTTAAATTCTACGGAGACCCAAATCAGCCCGCGGGATTGTGATACACCCGCCGTGTCCGGCTTGTTTAGCTTCGTGTGCCATCTTTCTAGCTACGAAGAATGGGACGCGACCCAGTGAGGAAGAAGCCTAGTACTCCGGAACCACGACAGGGCTGTAAACAAGCAGGTGAGTCTCGTTGGCCATGTTGGAGACTAATGCCACTGTCGTTTAGAGACGGTCTTGCTAGGTAGTGAGGGTGAAGCATTATGGTTGACACTGACGAGTTTTGGAGCCTGGATCCGAATCTGGTACCGGCTAACTAAATGTTGCATTGAGTCAGCCCCTTGATACTCCTCCGTTTGGTTCACAATGAGCTAAAATCATAACAGGCGTTATAACCACTTTCATCCCTATGCTAATCAAAAGGTGAGGGTGTAAGGGACGTAATCCAAGGCGTAGTGTCCATTCCAGGCTAGAGCCTATCGAAAGGAGTGACGAAATGCGCTCGCTGCTTCCATATAGTTAGGTATACAATTACCTCCGAGCTGGATTCCAAGGCAAATATACTGGCCATGGTCATCGACGATGGTGAATTGAATTGGTACCGTTAGGGCGGGCATTATAGCCAGTCGACGACCGACACCTCTACCCTGAGGAACATCCTCCCAAGACACTTCAACTCCGCCATGCAGCTTCACGCGACCTATTATCTTCGCTACCCGCTGGGTCATTGTATGAAGCACAATCGCTGTTTCCGCACAGACTGGACCCTGCAATGGCTCTCTGCGGGGCACTGCCCTTGTAGGCAATCGATGCCTTTTCTGTATGGGTTTCAAAACGTTCACGGTACTTGTTTGCCTGTGCAAAGGCGAAGTCCGTACATTTATCGTGAGCTTCTCTCTGGTAGTGTTTGCTATACCCGTAAGGATGCTTGTTCATGTAGTCATCCGGCGCCTGGGCGTGACTAACGAACAAAAGATGGTGTGTTAGCATTGAAATATATGGATTTAGGAAAAAGAAATACTCACGAAGCAGAATCCATGGCGGCTTCGGCCGAAGGTGAAACTAGGATCGAGTGTTGTGAAGAATCGAGGTCATGGATTGTCTTCCTTTTGCCAATCATACTATCTTACAATCCGTCGTATTCTTTGATGAACTTCTTGGATTCTACCTCACGATTTTTATACTGATTATAGTCACGCTTTTCCTCTTCGGAGGGATGCTTGTCAAGGTAGGTTGTGGGGTACTGAGCTCGACGCGAAGTCGCGTAGTTTCTCAGTTCATATTGGGACATTGCTGAGCTTGTTCTGGTGTAATAGGGGGAGTTTGGATTTGGAGAAGACATCTAAGGAACGAGAGGCAGAGTCAATAACTAAAGGGTGGTGAGAGGCGAGAAAGGAGGTGATAAAGGCGTTGAGATGGGAGTTGGGATTGAAGTGGTGTTACAGTAAGATATAACTGGACGGAGGTGAGTATTGAGGGAAATGAGAACAATGCAGTGGCAGCTTCCATCTCCACTGGAGCAATAGCGGGAACATCACAGCTTCAACTAGAGCAACAACCAGAACATGGCAGCTTCCATCTCCGCTGGAGCAACAGAGTGGTTTTGGAGGGGCTACTCTCACACCCTCTATTCAGCACTGGCTTTCTCCTATTGTGTAGCCCCTGTGCCAAGACGCCATGAATATTCCTTATCAACATCTATTCTAGGAGATATCAAGCACTTAAGCTGTAACCGTGAGGTCCTAGCCTAGTTGTAACTGAGCTCAATGAAGTCCTGCAGTAGCAGGGAAGTAAAATACAGCCCCTGTAGTATCTACGGGCCGAACATAAAGGAGGCCGTCGGTACGGTGGGCCGTTTGCCGTCTTGTGGGAGTCGAGGGGGCACCTTGTCTGGATCTACCCTGCCAACTACTACATAAAGGTAAGACTAGGAGTAGACGGGCCTCTAAAGGCGAATAATCTCATAGGCTTCACGACGCCGCGTGCGGGCCAGCGAAGGTGATTTTGTCTAGTGCAGTAGTCCGTAACCACACAAGTCCGTGCCGGGAGTCTCGTTGATTCTAATTGATACAAATACAATGTGTGTGTTGCAGCATTTATAGGTTTGTATAATCCTATTGTCGTACCGGTGCTGGCAATCGCCCAAGGCGCCTGCCGAGGCGTACTGGGGACAGACTGTTACACACTCATCGATTGTAGGGCTTGCAATATCCGCCCGGCCCCGACTTTATCTTCCCTCACTCGCAACCCGCTCACCGCCCAATGCGACGTAGCAGGCTACCCAAATAGCCCGTAACGCATAACAGCATTAAATTTGGGTCCTCGAGGGTACCCGCGTTCAGTCGATGGGTCACCCAACTAATCCGTAATCTGTTCGATTCTCTATATAGATTCCAGGTAGGATTCCTTCTACATTGGATTCCACGTTGGATTTCCAGTTAAGATTCCTTCCACGTTCAATTCTCTATTAAGCCGATTCTTATAATCATACTTTATTACTAGTATATAACAGGTTCTTCTTCGAAGTAGATTTTCATTCTTCTTCTACTTTTCGTTTTCATTTTTTCCCTCTTCTTTCCTTAATATAATCAGAAGCAGAATCCAATATGAAATCCCTCTATGGAATCTAGGATGGACAGAATCCAACGTAGAATCCACATGGAGGAAATCCCACGTGAAATCAAATGTGGAAGGAACCCCAGCGTGGATCCAATGTGGAATCTAATGTGGGATCCAATGCAGAACGAATCCAATGTAAAATCCAATGTGGAAGGAACCCCAGCGTGGAATCCAATGTGGGATCCAATGTTGAATCTAACATGGAAGGAATCCTAGCCTGGAATCCGGTGTGGAATTTAAAGTGGAAGGAATTCCAACCAGGAATCTATCTTTGGAATCTCTTGTATTGCCCGTGTGTGGATTGCAGTGACTGATAATGGATTCTGACCCTCCGCTACCCATCCATCCATTCCCCGAGACAGCCCATGGGTTTTATCTACTACCCTGCTACCCATTTTCTATATCCGTGGGCCTGATGGGTTCCATAACTCGTGGATCACCCATGAGTTTTCCAAGTCCTGGCGCTAAACTCAACTGATGTCCCCAGCACAAACATTGAAGGCACATCTGAATCGTCAATCAAGGGTGCACCTTCCGCCCGGACAATAAACCCGCTCCGCCTTGTGACGGGTGTTTATGCTTTTCTTAGAGTGCCTCCACTGTCTACCTCCGCCTCATCTCCATCGTCTCCATCATCTTCAGCCCAAGATCCTCACTGTCCATCTCAACTCGACATGGCCACTCTACATCATCTTCCGCCAGAACTATTAAATCTGGCATTGTCTTTTGCGTCTTCTCCAAGGGATTTGCACAGTTTTATTTGCGCATCCGCTCCCTGCTTTCGCGTCTTCTCCTCGAACCGGCTGCGGATCCTGTCGTCTGTCTTAGGAAATGCGATCCAGCCTAGTGCGCTCCGCCATGCCTTAGCCATCAGTCAGCTTCCCTCTCCACTGCCGGCCGGAAATGAAGTTCCCGCCGTACTACTATTCCTCGAGCGGTACTTTTCACGAGAAGAGTTCGAATTTCCAATCGACGTGGCACAACTGATTTCGATCTGCACGCTTTATAACCGGATGTCGCGTCTAACGGAGGATTTCTTTGCGCATTCTGCTCGTCTCCTTGGGGCCTATGATTCCTTTTCTAAAGGGGATCTCCTCCCATTTAAAGGACCAAAATCCTCCGAATTCTCTCCTTTGTCATCGGTTGAGCGTACTCGACTCCAAAGAGCCTTCTTTCGTTACGAGATATACTGCAGAGTATTTCCCCCGGAACCCGGGGACTGGCCATACTCTCGTTTTAACCCATCACTCTTTCCCAGTGACCAGCAATTCCGCCTCTTCCTCAGCAGACTCGAGCCATGGGAAGTGGAAGAGATGAGATGCCTTCACACCTACTTCGCGTCTCTGATCGCTGGCTTTATCAACAACCTCGAAGACGAGATAACCCAAGCCGTTCTGACTTCGCCTGGCGTCCGCGGCCCTACTCGGCATTCCTCCCCAAGCCCACCGTCTAGACGCACGAATGCCATAATGACTCGAGGCGGCTTGAGGGACGATTCTTTCGTACCTCCCCATTGTCGACAAACGTCAAAGGATCACGTTCCCCCGGAGAGCACAGAAAGAGGCGAAAAACTGGTGTATTTCACCGAGCTCGATCTCCAAGGCCTCGACCTCTTCGAGGAAACAACGAAGAGTATGATTCCTGGGTTCCTGAGCAAAATGGCATCTCTGGGCCTAGAATTCATGATACAGCTCATTGATGGTGATGACCAGCGACGGAAAGATATGATTCAGGCAAGGGCGCCATTCTCTCGTGATTTCCTTCCCGAAGCTTTACAGCATTCCCCTCCAACTCACCCCAATGTGAACGTTCCGCCGACCACAGGTACCATTGGCCTATGGTCTTCTCCTAATCTTGGATACACTGTTTTTCAGCCTTCTCGCCGGACAGTTTACTCCCAGATCTGCGACTCCTCTGACCACCCTGTGTATGAACTTCTTCGGGAGATGGGATATGTCTTCTGGGATACAGAGCGAATTGAAATCCCGTCTGTGAAGAAGCACCTGGGATCTGCAAGAGATGCTTCTGAAACGTGGAACTCCTGTAGATGGATAAGGCAGACGAGTGTTGAGGAGCGATTACGAGGTGTCCAGCTTGTGGAGAGCGAGATGGACAGGATTGCGAGGGAATTTAGTTACCACTTCGAAGAAGACGAAGAAAACAATGATTATACAGTGATTAGTCGAGGAGTGGCAAATGCAGAGACAAATTAGGCATGCGATTCCCTTCTTCCTCCTCCAAGATGGGGATTTGACTTCTTTGGGCACCAGGTTCGCACTCCATCCTGAATATAGTCTCTATTCTGAGGTGATTTGTTTTCAAGAAATTCTGCGTGATCCTTGAAGGTCCGCCCGCATGTCCAGGGACAATGATATGCTTTAGTTTTTGATCAGTATTTCATCACCTAATATTAATCAATCCCACCAATTTCCACTCAGAATGGTGACATACCCTTGAACGGCTACGGCCCCTGGCATGAAGCCCAATGGAGTTCCATGGAGCTCCTCAGTTCCGAAATCGCCGCCGCATCACAAATACGACTTCTAGTGTGATGCCGCGATGACCACGGCATGTCCAGATACGTTACTTGTTGCGGAAGCGTATCGAATGGAGTTTTGATAAACTCATACGACTTGCGCCAGTCTATTTGTCGTTCCAGAACGAGACCCTCATCAGGTTCCAGCGCCAATTCAAAGACTATCTCCGATCTTGTGTAACGCCGGACTCTCCAAACTGCCAGGTGTAGGCCTTCTGGGGCGAAGATCGCCTCGACGGCCTTGGGCAATAGACGAAGACTAGTAGGTCAGCCCGACGGAACCCTGAGAATGAAAAGGGGGGGAAATACCGGTAGGTAGACCATAGAACGGATCAGTCCACGGGCAGATGACGTCGGCATCTACTTGGCATACGCCCGACCCAGCATCTTGCTATGAGGGATGTCCGAAAAAGGGTCACGTATTCAGGGATCAGTACAACCGAATCACTCGTCGGATCCACATAAGAATTGAAACACGTAGAACGTATCGAACGAGAGAAAGGAATGGAATCAAACTGCACCCGCGTCATCGGAAAGCGCTTGTTATCCAAGGCTAACTTGAGGAATGAAAGCCTTATAGGCTGAGCAGCGTTTCCTAGTGACTCTTGTCTCCGTTGTTTCTATGCTTGCCTATGTTCGAGGAATCCTCTGAAGGGAGATTTCTCTCCATCGTGCTTGTCAGGACTCGTGAGCTAGATATTTCTCGGCTTACTTATAAACTCGGACGCAGTTCAGGCATGTTCATCTTGGCCCGACGTTTCTTTTTCCTTTCGCCACAACCGAGACGGAGTGGAGTACGTGCAGCAATCAACGCTGGAAAGGAAAGAGTTTGTATTTTCCGTTTCGTATTCGGGGTGGGGTCCTAGGAAGCGGGGCCCTCAGCACTTACGAACATACGAAGAAAGTCTCAACAGCACTAGTTGCGTACAAAAGTGTGAATGGTACGACAGTCGCTCAATTTCTTTCGTCCCGCGGCATATCCTTTGAGGGCGTGGAAGCGCACGTGGACGTCTGACGGCCTTCTGGAGTTGCCATAGAAGAGAAGCGAGGTGAGTAGGATATAAATGCTGAGTGGGGGCTCTTAAGGGTAGCCGGAGTGAAAACATAGAGCAAAGCTCTGCGTGGGATGCCAAGAGTGTATCCTGATCTATCGGGGAAAAAGTTCGGATCTCCGGTGGCATATTATGAAAGTGAACCCTGACAATAGCCAATGGAACTCAGCACACCTGAAACCATGAATCAATTTCAAGTCAACATGCTAATGGTTGTGGGAAATTTCATGCTCCAGTGGGTGAGACATCAGTGTGAGCGGAAAGGCCGCGGCGTGGAGCTCGATATGTCTCACAATTCACTCCGAGTCGAGGAGAACGTGATCGTCTCAGAGCAGAGTATAATATAAGCCTTCAAAGTCGAATCAATTTTGAATTTCTTCATGCACCGCCTCTTTTAATTTGCAACGCCAGGTGGACTTTTGGTCGCTAGCCATGGGGATGAAGGATTCCCAAGCTCGCATCCGCTCTCAGCGGTATGATTCCAGGAGCACGTTACACTCGCCAACATCAGAAGAAACGACTGGATCTATTACAGCCGGATCCCTGGAACCGCGGGAACCATGCGTCATTGTTCAGATAACAACACTGATCGGCCTGGCTGTGGCCGTGCTTGCGGCTAGTGTGGTAAGTCAACCACCCGCGGGTAGCTAAACCGAGGCCTATGGCCTCTAGTTCATGAGAGTATGTAATTTCACTAACAGTCTGTTGGGAAATTAAGAATGGTACCATCATTGGCACACTCATGCCCACCCTCGTTAATGAGTTCGACTCTTTACGGGAGGCTGCCTGGTATGGTTCTATATAGTAAGTCGAATCTCAGCCTAGGTCTTTGTTTCTTAGGAGTGACGATTAACGCTGAAGCCAGTCTCCTTGTGATGGGTGCCACGCAGCCCGCTCTTGGGAACGCCGCTGGTGTATTTTCAAAAATCGCCTTATTCATTTCGGTACTGATTTTTGCTGGGGGCTCTGTAATCTGTGCCATATCTCGCAACTCGCTTACTTTTGTCGGAGGAAGAGCAGTATCTGGCCTCGGGAGCGGCGGGATTATGTCTGGTGCGATGGTGTGAGTGGTGTCGAAACCATTTTATTTTTCGGCTTTCCGTTCATTTCTTCTAGCGCTAATGGTATCTTCTTGACCAAGGATCATGGGTTCGGTAGCGCCCCTCCATCAAAAATCCCTCTACTGCAGCATATTGCTACTCTTGGAGGTCGTGGCAACAGCCGCTGGACCAGTCATCGGTGGCGCAATCACAAGTCGCCTCGGATGGCGCTGGTGCTTCTGGATAAATCCTCCGGCCGGGGCCCTGGCCTTTCTCATTTTGCTATTCCCACTACGTCTTCCGCGCTCCCTGTCTTGGAAGTCAAGGGAAGAATTGGACGACATGAGCTTCAGGGACAAGTTATACCAGTGCGATGTATTCGGCGGCTCCATCATCGCTGGAAGTCTAACTTGTTTGTTCCTTGCCCTTCAGTGGGGAGGCGAGCGGTGGAAATGGAGTGATATAAGGATCATTGTCCTCCTAATCGCCTTTGGAGCCAGCTTCATCTATGCGCTTATCCAGCAATTGAACAAGGGAGACGCGGCCGTGCTCCCCGTGAGACTGAAGAAGATTAAACATGTCACTGCCTATCTATTCGTTTGCATCTGCTTTGCAAGTGCTCAATCGCTTGCCCTCTACTACGTAAGCTAGCGAGCTCCCCACGACCTCAAGGCTTGATTTGCCCTCAGTTTATTCCTTTGCTGACTTATTCTCGTAGATGCCCATGTGGTTCCAAACTGTTCAAGGCGTCTCGATTTTGGATTCTGGGATTCGAATGCTCTCCATCACTGGCGCTATTGTCGTGGCCAGCGTACTGGCGGTTTTGGGAGTCTGGGCTCTCCACTACATGCCACCACTTGTCATAACGGCCACAATTCTGGCGTCCGTAGGGGCCGGAATGCTCTTCACCCTGGAATCGGAAATGCCTATGCTGGAGTGGATTGGATACTTAGTCCTCTACGGTCTTGGCTTGGGAATGGGTGGCCAACTAGCAATCCTCGGTGCCCAGTTGGCCGTGAGCCCGGCTGACGTTGCCAATAGCATCTCCTCTGTACTATCACTGAACGCCATTGGCAGTTCCATTTTCCTTTTTGTGTTCCAGAGACTCTTCAACACTGAGCTTCTCGCCCTATCCGACCCAGCGACCGAATTCGAACCGAGCGTTACGAAGAAGAGCTTCGCTTTTATGAAGAGCGCATCACCTGAGGACCACCAATACGCAATAGAAACGATCACTTCCGGGGTCCGCAAGCTTTTCTTCATCAGCATGGTCCTGTCTGCTGCCACCATTCTTGCGCTGCCTTTTCTTCCTTGGAAATCGGTCAAGCCCAGAGTGCGGAAGACGGAGAAGACGGACGTGGAGAGCTCGAGGGCCAGCTCGTATCAAAGCGAAGCATTCACCCAGTGGTCTTCCGGTAAATAGGGTACGGGCTATTGGACATCGTGTTAGACATTTCTCCCAGGAGCCTCAACTATTTTCGCCGCCCATGCACTTGACTTCATTCTTTGGGTTCATTCTTTGGAGACAGTGTCCGACTTGTTGATATTAAAGTTTGGCTTCTTCATGACGCTTGGGAACGCCGCTAAGGGGGATCATCTGTATTATATTCAAATAATATTTTCAACGGATAATATGACTTCCATACAGCAACAAGATCCCTTTATTCCGTGCAACCACGAATGAGAAAGGTGAGCAACTCATCTCTTGCATTGCCCTTCGTTTGCTCTGCTGAGGTGTCGGACGAGTACCTGACACATATTATTGAAATACAATTGCAAATCAGGCACTCCGCCCCTCCGACTGAAGAATGAGCGAGTCTGTCCCTCCAAAGACTCTCTTATCAAAGGAAAAACCCTCCTGTTCCAGGATGGCCCCGCTTCATTAAAAGCGCTAGAGCGATTATAACCTATTTGGGGCGGAATTATGTCAATAGGGCGCGGCGCTGTCATTGCCAAGTCCGTACCCGTCTGGTTTCGCTCCGCCCCCCTGCACCTGTACTTCCTAAGCTAGTCCATGTGCTTTGCAGGTAACGCAGGTGGTTTCCCACTAGATCCAACTCGGGGCATTAAAGATTATCCCAAGCCTGAGCTGAAAACGACGTGTTATCGTGACTCAAATCGACCTCCCTCATCCACCCCGCATCCCTCTCGCACTCACTATATAAGGACCACCTTGCGACAGCTTGTCTCTCGGAAATCTGGCGTCATCATCATTCATCAATCCTACCACCTGTCAATCAAACATGTCGTCGACTCCAGAATACAAAATTACCGATCTGACTCCTTCCGATTTTGCGGAGTGGAACGCCTTGTTTCGGGCCTACATCGACTTCTACGAATCCTCTCTCCCCGACGAGCAGTATACAAAGACTTTTAACCGTCTCGTCAACAAGACCAATGGCCTCGGAGCATTGGTAATGAGGGAAGTTTCAGACGATAAAACGAGAATCGTCGGCTTTGCTCATTTCCTCCCCATGGAATCGACTTGGATTGAAAAGAAGGTTCTGTTCCTTGATGGTAAGTTCTCTTTGGAGACGTGAGTCGGGCGTGACTTATGTAATGCATTCATCTACCGGAAGCGGCGGGCTGATACGACTCCTCTCCAAAGATTTATATGTCGATCCGTCGGTTCGTCGAAAAGGGCTGGGACGTAAACTGATCCAGGCGGTTGGCGATGTGGCCAAGAACAATGACTATGCCCGCGTCCACTGGGTCACAAAGCACACCAATGCTCGGGCGCGAGCATTGTATGACACGGTGGCCAAAACTATCTTCACGGAATATCGCATGGAGCTAGAGTAGGAACATGGACCTTGGGAACTTGGTATTTTCGACGTTGAGCGCATATTACCCTCGGTCTACATCCAAAGCCAGGTAATGTTAAAAACTAGCTGTAGCTGTGAGAGTACGAGAATGCAATCCTCAAGTACAAACCTGCCCCGCTGCCCAGCATCCCAGGGCTGTCAATTAATATTCGCTTGAGTAAACTCTTGAGGTGCCGAGTTTGTAAGTGGAGTAGATTTAGTGACCAGGGGTACCAAGCAAACCAGGGCCAGCAAACAGCTTATTCGAGGACACGCTGGGCTCTCAGCGCGTTAATCGTCTCCAGGGTCCACTCCTGGCAGCGGCGGAGGGGCTTGGTCGGGTTGAGCCGCCGAGGGCCGTTAAATTGCTTGGTGGGGGGAGGATTCGCCTCACAGATTTGCTTGAAAAGACTCAATTTGCTGCTAGAGATTTTTCCTATTTCGGACCTCGAGATGAATGCCGGCGAACATTGCTCGGGAGTATCCGTATCTTTGACCTCGAACACCATGCCCTCTTGGATATTTCCTGTGACGTGGAATATCGTTCCCCTCTTCGAATGAATCTCAACGAGAAGGGATTGATGATTTCGCGGGGCCCCAAGAGACTCCACCAAGAAGACAGGATACATAGTCATCACTGGAAGAGCCAGTCATTTGTTTGGCAGCGTCTCGCAGAAGGTATGGGTCTTACTATGTTATATCCAGACCTTTCTCTTCATTCAATTAGTGCACGGCTGAAGATAGATTGAGTCGCTCCGTGGACTGGATTTGGCAAATTGTGGATTTTGTCGGGAAAGTGGAACCAACCGACTTCACAGCACAGCCATTGGTGCCTAATGCGCCGGGTTGTTATGACTACAACATTGAGATGAGCAACGCCAGATGCAGCGAACTGGGTACGCGACAGCCACGCGTCACACTTCACGAAGCCGATGGGGAAAAAAATTCCCGTCCAAGATATTGATGTTCTTAGTTGGCCATTAGTCTCCAGCACCCCGTGAGCTGAGTGGGCATCACAGCCTTGGCATGCGCAATGGTGGAGGAGCCTCTCCACTCGAAGTCAAGCCGCTCAAAAGGAGGAAATTAATTGATCTCTCTGAGTCAGAGACTACATTCACGGAAAATGCAGTTTGAGACCTAACAAAATTTGACGATTTTTGTTAGTGTACCTTACGCAATTCTTCTCTACGAATCCTCATTTTCGTTTAAATTCTGTGGAACTATGTGGAGTTCGAGGATCCACGTTCAACGGCCCTTGACTTAAATTTCAAATCATATCCCGAGATCGGCTGTGGCTGGGAAGACGTAGATGGCAAGACCCTTTAGAATTCCTGAATATGAAGCCCTAAACAAGCCCCTGCCATTTCATTTCCGCTCGTCTCAGGGGCAGTGTAGGATTCAACGCCTTGTCTTTGGAACCAAGGTCAACATCTAAGGGCGAATCTTGTAACAGTAGAATAGGTATTTCTACATTGTATTTGAGCAAGACAGCCTCGAAACTGACACGGTAACTGGGGACATAGTAAAACAGTCCGGGGCTTCAGCCGTCTTTCATTATGAAGAAACTTGGAGGAAAGCGAAAGAGATTTGGTGCGAAATTGGCCCTTTACCAAAAGTAATCCCCAGCGTGAAAAGTGATGGGACAGCTGGAGAGAGTGAAGTGTATAGCGTAAGTTACCCCCATCACCGAAATCTTCTCGAACAGATCCATTCTGCAAGCGGGAGGGCAAGGCGCGGGGCAAACGGAGTCGGGGCGTAGGATTGTACATCTAACAAATGTTCTTGTTCGCATTTCCAGAGAGAGACCAGTTGATGTTTGTGCCACAAGGAGACTCTTTAACCGAGTTATTGTTGACCGTCAATGTGATCCAGATATCCCGGTTGTTGGGGAACTCCGATCGTGCCGCGAGCCGAACTTCTCCTCCCCCATTGACGGTTCCGCCGCGAATAGAGACGTTATAACAGTTCTCGATGAGGATGGCGTTGTTGCCGTTGTTCTGCAGGTCCACACTCTGAATTACGACACCACCAGATTGTGAGACGCAGAAAACGCCTCGGCCGCCACCGCGGGAAACAACTTTATCGATATAGACGTTGGTATTGTAATTGCCGTTGGAGTTCTGCCCGTTGTTATTCGCCATTCGGAAGGTCGCATATCCAGTGCCGGTAGCGACGTTGTCGCCGTCGACGAGTCCTACCCAAGCGTTCGTGGTCTTCTGGAGCAGCAATCCAGACTCGCCGACATTTCGCGCTATTACTTGGTTAATGTTGAGGCCGTCAATGTTCCAGGTCTCGACTGCGTGGCTACCAGCCCCGGTCACGGTAATGACATCCATCTTCACATTGGAGTTGGCGGCTTGGTCGCGGTCGAAACGGATGCCGAGACCACCGCTCAGATTCATGTTGATTTTACCAAGCGAGAGGTTGCGCGTGCCGTAGAACCGTAAGCCAAAGTACGGATTACCCGTCATAGTCAAGTACGGGATCTGAACATCCGCGGTATTCAGGGACTCGATAGCACCGCGACCAGATTTATTGCCCACGTTGATGGTACCACAGCCTTCGAAAATCTTGCCGCTGCTAATGGAGATAGTGTTGGCGCCAATGGATCCTGACGCAATGACGGAGACACGCTGGCCACTGCTAATAGAATCGAGGGCGGCTTGGATAGCGGCGCGATAGTCGGAGCCCGTATAGACTGTGCTGGATCCCTTTGTGGCCGTGAACGAATTACCAGAGCCCGTTACCTTGGCATCGGGAGTCCCCGAGCCACATTGTCCGTGGACAAGGGAAGCGACCGCGAGCACAGCGGCGAATACTGAAAATCTTGCCATGGTAACCTTTCTGTTTGGCCCAAAATGATATGTATTTGTAGCATAACAGCCTACTTATGCCACCAACTTCCATCAAGGAAAGGTCGTGTAATTTATAGGTCGGCCATCCCAACTCTTTGGTTTCATGGAATGTCATTTGGGAGTTTTCTTGACGGAAGTAAGGGCCACCAGGCCGAAACGGAATATAAATCGGCAGCATACGATCGTCGTCTCAGTAGTGGAACCGCATCTTCACCTTGAGTTCCAGTACAGGGCTCAATACGCCATCCGCAATTGCACCGAGATTGTTGGTTGGAGGGAAAATGGGTCTGGGCCGATGAGGGTAACTAATTCGAGGGAAAATAAGGGGCGACCGAAAGCAGGGTTACCCATAACCGGAGAATGTCAGATGCCAAGAAGAAGCCGTGTTCACATAATGCGACGTTTCCGGGGCGAAAAGCTTGCGTGGCATTCATCTCATATCGGTCGATGCGGGCAGCACATTAGCGCACCAATTCTAACCACCCTCTAGATTAGCGAGTGAAACACGAACTTTTTGACACTGCAACATCTCCATTTCGATACCACCAACCGCACGGGTGTGTGTTGTCTTTTCCTGCTGTGTAGTGGCTACCGGAAGAGGTATATCATATTCGCCAACGTGGAAGTTTTCTACGAGCACCTCTGAAGGCATATGTGGTGAGACTTGTGGTCGAACTACTTTCAAGGCCCAAGTTGCCGACTCACAGAGACACAGATTCGCGAAAAGAACCGCGGTTCATACGGTTACCTCTGCTAAATATAGTTCCTCCACTAACGATATCGTAATCCCACCAACGATACTCAAGGGAAGTTAAATATTAGATTAAGAGAGCTCACAGAGGTCGTTCTGGGCAAAATGAAACGGCAACACCCTTCCACTCGAGACGTGCGTAAGGTCAACTCTAGACTCGAATTCGATAACCAATGTCCTTTGCCAACTTACAACGGTGGGTCGCAGGAACCCCAACTTCGGGAACGTGTATATCGTCAGGATGGATGAAATACCAATGCAGTTGCTACAGCTGCCCGTCGAATCCCGAGTTATTTCGAGCACTGGAGATCAGAATACGATATCCAGTTAGACGCCGCGGCAATCTACACGCTGGTTTGAGTCCGCGGCAGCTGGTTTGAGTTCGCGGCAGCTGGCTAGAGCAGAGATTAACTTTCCCTTAGCATGGATACCGCTCAAGATCTTAGTTCGATTGTCTAATATGTGATGGGTAGTCGTATTGAGTAACGCGAGATATAGCCTGGAAGTGGGTCATGAACGCTCGCTCTAATTACCTGGATTTGAGTTTTCAATTCTGTTCTGTTGGACATCGAGCCTCATCCTACACACCCAAACGCTCAAATGCCAGCATCGAAAGGAACACGGAAGCCTCGATAGATTTCCTTTGTGAACCGAGATAGGCGAGTAGGTTCAAGAATATGACCGGTGGCTCATTAGCTGGGTGGGATCAGCCTGAGGAAAAGAGGCTGGTTCGAACGGGTAGCCAGCGACCGCCTGGTTGGCGGAACTCCGACGCGCTTCAATTGTGATCGCAATTTGCAACTGGTCAATAAGGCTTACAAATCCCAGACGCACCAGTTCTATGTGCCTGACCATGATCTGATTCATCAATCCAATTTGACATCGATGGTCCCATTTGACCTGGAGAGGCGCGCCACATCACGACGACATAAAAAGGTAGGCCTTCACCAGATGCAAGCTTCGATACTATCTCGTATTTAAAGATTCTCCCTTAACATCGAATCACATTCGCTGCCGCAGAGAGCACGTCTTTGGTTACTTTCTTCATCGCAAAATGCCAGTTTCACCATGGCCCCAGCAATTCTAGTCTGTGGTGCCACTGGCAAGCAAGGGGGTGCACTCATCAACCAGTTGATCCGAGAGAACGCGGACTTTGAAATTTTAGCCCTTACTCGGGATGAGAAATCACCGTCTGCCCAGCGCCTAGTACAAAAGTCTCCAAACATCAAACTTATCCAAGGAGACTTGGCGGATCCAACAAAAATCTTTGACGCCGCTGAAGCAGCTACCGGAGGTCCGGTCTGGGGGGTCTTTTCTGTCCAGGTATATCCAATTTCCAATAGTTTTCACTCCTCCCAAATCCTGGACGAACATTAAATAGTCTACATAATATAGGTTGTCATGGGCTTTACCAGCGGAGCAGACGCTGAATACACACAAGGGCGAGACCTTGTCGACGCGGCTCTCAAAGCCGGCGTCAAGCACTTCGTCTACACCTCCGTTGACCGCCACGGAGATGCATCCATCGACAACCCAACCAATGTTCCTCATTTTATCAGCAAACACAAGATCGAAAAACACTTGATCGATAACACCAAGAATGGCGAGATGACATGGACCATTCTTCGCCCTGTCGCTTTCATGGAGAATTTTACGGACAACTTCTTCGGCAGATTCTTCGTGACGACTTGGAAGATGGCCGTCAAGGAAAAGCCACTTCAGTTGATTTCTGTTGATGATATTGGTGCCGTCGCAGCTCAGGCGTTCCTTCGCCCGGACCAGTGGAAGAATCGTGCAATCTCTCTTGCGGGTGATGAGTTGACTATTGACCAGGCCGGTGAGATTTTCAAGAAGCACACTGGAGAGGATCTTCCATGGACTTATCAATTTATTTGCTCTCTTCTTATCTGGGCTGTGAAGGATATGGGGTACATGTTTAGTTGGTTCTACGATGTGGGTTATGCGGCCAATATTGAGGAGGTCAGGAAAATTCACCCAGGGCTCAAAGATTTCGAGACCTGGCTGGTTACCGATAGCCAGTTTGCGAAGAAGGTAACCAAATAGGTGCGTCCTATCTATGGACCGTTCCATGAGGGTGCCGTGTACATGTAAGAATAGCTCGTCAAAAAATGGTCGAAGAACGTATTAATTCACTGCATTCTAAAGAAGGGCCAAACGGGCTTTTCATGATCGAGTCAGAAAATACAAGGAT
Organism: Scedosporium boydii; assembly: GCA_002221725.1. Lineage (NCBI taxonomy): Eukaryota > Fungi > Ascomycota > Sordariomycetes > Microascales > Microascaceae > Scedosporium > Scedosporium boydii. Next base: position 77,403 of record NJFT01000023.1, read on the forward strand.
GGAATCCGCTTCATAGCCAAAGTACCAGGACCTGATCAACCTTTTCTGGTGAGACTGCCATCGCCACTCTTCAACGCCTCTGTGATACAAGGGGCTCTCAACTTAATCATGCTGGAAAAGCGGCCTCCGTATATCCAACGGGTACCTCCGAACCCCCGACCAGGCGCCGGGGATCTGTCCCGAGGTGATGGCTAAGAAGCCCACTCAGCCACGCATCGGGGACGGTATCACACTCTTCCGAAAACCTTCGGGTCCGACGCGGAGTCTTGTTTACAGGCTACGTTCACAAGTGCACTCAGCAAGAAAGGACAGAAAACGAAAGAAGACAAATGAAATGGCAAAAAGAAAACATACAACACCAGGGATTCGCTGGTCGTCACCGACCCAACTACTAGTCTGGCGCTTCGCAGCTTATGTATAGGGGAGCGGACGGGACCCTCAGTTCTCTGCGAGCTATGGTCGTACGTACTAGCAGTGTGTCTAGCTTGGCCTTATAAGCCCAATCCATGTTCACTGGCCCCGGAACACGGCTGCGAGATGGGCATCGCGACAGTACAGCCCAAGTATAACAGTCAGCCCCGTGCAGAATAAACGCCGATTAAGGGGAACGACGATTTGAATACAATGCGATACTTTCCTGGAATACCACGGGCCGGACGCAGAACGCGGCAAGGTTCTTTGAAGGACTCATCGCGAGCTTTTCGAGGATGGGGGTATCTTCGAATCATTGACCAACGAGGTGCCCCCGAAGGACAGCACTTTTCGGAAATCTACCTATTTCGGCAGATTTGAGCAAGTTGGGTTTCAGCGAACGTTGCGTCCAGGCTTCAAAGCTTGGGTATTCTGACTAGTTTCGTTTGTGAACAGTGGCTTCATCTCCTTAGAAAGCCTGAGATACTCACGTTCGATCGCCTGGAGCCGCGACCGCACCTCGTTGGAGAGTGCACTTGGTATGCCCTCCGGTTTCTTCGTTCTGGCTACAGATATAGTGCACCTTGGCCCGAAGGAAACTTGCCCTGGGGGATGCCAAACGAAAGACACGCAAACTTCCCCGACCCCGTTTCCCTCTACCTAAGAATCTAACCGACACGGATCTTTCCCTTGATCCCATGTATTGTTAATAGTTCGCAACCGCAGCAAAAACCCCCACATTAATGCCTTAAGGTATGGCATCGGCGTTCACGTGGTCGAGTAGTAGAAGACAAAGCCGCGCTTCATTAACCATTTAATGTCAAGGAGGCGCTGCTCACGCATAGCGGTATACACATGGCATACACGAGGCGTGTATTCTCCCAGGGCATTCATATGCGTGATCGCCTACGAGGACGACCGTGGCTGCGTCGGTATCTGGGAAGAAGCAATTAGTGACGAAGAGTGGGCGCGTTTCAGCGCCACTACTTCCGGGCTTAAGAGCAGTGGTTGATGAAGTAGGCAGGAACGTTTGAGAGCATGCCAAACGGTTAACACAAAATATAAGTCGGTTTAATGGTTTGTTGGGCGATTTCTCGGCTCGTGCGATAGTCTAGCGGTTCGATAGTCTAGCTCGGGCCGCACGAATATTGACCAACAAACGATTCTCTAATCCAATCTTGTCCTGCTTATGGAATACTCCATACTTTCTCAGGGACTCCAGCACACCATTAAATGCGGTTTATCGAGGTCAACCTGTCACAATTGGACAGAGAAACATCTATCTCGCCCGGGCAGCGACAACAATGACGTATGGTTTGGGCTGGAGAGGTCCGTTTTCCTTGGATGAGTGAACTTCTAGTGAACTCAGGGAATATCGGGTGGAAAGCTGCTTTATCAGATGCATTACAGTCGTCGGTAATGAACGGATTTATTGATTCACGTAGATTGGTGCTCACAAGTGGTCTTGCGCGTCAAATTGCATCACTGCTAAGGTTTGCGGGGAGGGATACTTGGATGATACTATGCACTACATTGTTGTTGTCCATGACTGGAGGGGACAATGGTGCAGCTTCATGTAGGATTTGAGATGGAATGCTACCACGGACATGAATGTGTGTGACATGGGCGAAATTCCCGACATCCAGTTCCGGCATCATTTGGTTAGATCTCGGTGACATAGGCGAGATGGCATGAGACGCCATTTAATGTTTCTACCAAATGGGAATCGATTCTGTCAAGCAATTGCCTTATTTTACCTCCGGGATATACCCTTGATTTCAATGTTGAAGCTCTCCCTCTCTCGGAGCCGAAGCCGGTTCTTCGGCTCGGATATGGTGTCGGATGCATGCATCCCTCCCGATCAAATTCCATCGGTCCGTTCTCATGGCCGAATTTTCAACACAAACCCCACGGCTTGAAATATCTTTCATGTATCATTTATATCTTCTTAGGTAAATAATCCCGCGGCTATACGATCACATTCCGCCAGTCCCGGTGGTCGATCGACAAGAAACGCCTCGACCTTGAGCAACAAGATATTATGACGGAATTCCAAGCGAAACATGACAGTGAAACAATGAGCAAGAAATGTAATCCAATATACCACAGAATATTAAGTAAAGTTGACATTTTAAGGGAATATTGGCACAATATTGGGAAGTGGGATAGCTTCGAAGGAAGGAGCAATTAGCTCTCCCTGCCGGAAACAATGTTGTTTCAAACTGGCCCGGTTTACACCTCGATATTCTTTCCAGGGATTGCGTGGTAAGGATCGATGTACTAAGCTGTATCGCGTTGTATGCAATTAATCAAGATAATAACCAAACGCAACATACCTCTACACGCACCTTTGTATCTGGTGGTTTGGTCCTGGCATCTGGCCGGTAAGACTATGCGGCAAGGTATTCTCTCCGCACAGTCCGTATCTGCATGCCGAAAAGGCTTCCGAATATCATCTCCTGTGAGCGATAAAATGAATGACGAAACAGAAGTCACGGCTCGGCGGGAACGCCGGATCAAGACGTCATGACCGAAAACTTGTATTTTACAGCAAGGACTGTATTAAAATAGACTCACTTCCCGACAAAAATTGCCGCCGACCCCATTAGCGCCGGCCTTACTGTCCTTTACTGCGTCAAAAGTCCAAGTTAAATTTCTGACGCAGGGGAGAGGCCCCAGATGGCCGGCCAGTCCGCACTGCTTGTGTTCTTGGCTAAAGTCCGAGTTATGCCCGTCCATCGAAGCGGACGCGGGGCAAGGCGTCGCGTTGGTGGAGGTGAACCACTAGGAATGGAGCTAACTGAAATCAATCGCATTAATCCTTGTGCCATTGTGCAGGTGCAGCGTCGCACAGGTCGTCGTATCGAAGGAGGTGTGGACCGGCTCGTGAAATCGGGAGGCATCAGGCTTTTCTTCACTAGACGCAACAGGAAGGAGGTTTAGGGTGGTGGGCATTGCATACCGTCAATTGATCCATCCATTGATTGATTGATCCATTGTTGGAGAACCCCCCACAGTTCAAAGTCAGTCTACTGATCTTGGTACAAGAGATTGGAATTTGTTAACTGGGGAGGAATTGGGGGAGGCAATCGGTCGCGATTCACAGGTGGAGACAAGAGAGATCAATGAACGTCCCAACATCAGATTTCATTATATTGCCTCATAATATTATCGTGTTATCGAAAGCGGCGATCCAGAGATGTCGCGTAGAGATGACTCCATCCATTGATAATTGTTTTTGGTACACCAATTCACCACTTTCTCTCCAACTGGACTGTACAATCTCCCCCCTGCCAACCGCAGCCTTTCCTCATCCCCCACGACACCTTTTAGCGCCTCGTAATTCCCACCGAGAGCCCCATTGGCTTACGCAAGAATCCCTCTCGGGTCTCCATGACGGGTTGTCGGAGGAAGACGCCATAGCGCTTAATCCACGTCGTCGCAAACATCCTCATCTGCATTTCGGCAAGGTTCCTTCCGACACAGGCGCGTGGACCATAGCTGAATGGGATGAATGCCGCCTTTTGAGCTTCGGTGACCGACTCCCACCTCTCGGGCCTGTATTCGTCGGCGTCGGGTCCCCAGATATCATGATCGTGGTGGATCGTGTAGGTTGGAACGCTGAGGACGGTGCCAGGTCCGTAGTGACGTCCGAGGATGGTGACACCGCGGGAGTTGGGAGGGATTTCACGGGGAAGACCAATGCCGGAGGGAGAGTGGAATCGTAGGGTTTCGTTGATGACCATGCCAAGATAAGGAAGGTTCTTGACAGATTCATAGGTGGGGACAGTGACACCGTCGGGAATAGCTTCGTCAACCTCCTTTTGGAGCTTTTCCAAGACACCGGGAGTCCTAACGACGTTGTAGAGGAGGGCGCACGAGGAGTTCGATGTCGTGTCACTACCGGCGATCAGCTGGGTCAAGGCCTCGGCGGTTAGCTCGTCCCGACCAAGAGGCTCTCCCTTTTCATCGCGACCCTGCATCAGGCGAGCGAGAAGGTCCTTCCGATCTGGTGGGGCGCCTCGCTCGAGCCGCTCGCTGACCCGCGCAATAGCAATACCAGCCAAATTTTCAACCGCCTGAAGGCCCTTGCTGAAGAAAGGGTCGGGGATCCACTTGGCATAGGGTTTCAACTGGGGGAGACAGCCAAGAGTGGCCGAAACTTCTCCGCGGCGGTTCATAATCTCAACGGCAGGGGCGTAGATGGCGGGGCTGTTCGGGCTCGCCTTGACTTCGGCGATGTCGGCACCAGAGGCGAGCATGCCTGGAAGGAAGATCGTCAGCTGATGTCACTTGGTGCTTCAAAATGGAAAAAAGTTTTCTCCCGCTGTCACGCGTGACATACCAAATGGCTTTCCGAAGGCGAGATCTGCAATTACATCAAAGGCCAAGTAGTTGACTGCATTGATACGTATTGTCAGTGAACCGAATCAAAACGGGGACTTTCGAGGTTGGCATTGATAAACGAACACCACGACAGGCAATCCAACTTGCCGGCGCCATCGGCTGCGGGTGTGGCGGCAATTCTATCCCATTGCTTCACGAAGAGTTCGAGGTTGTTGTGGATATAGGGCTCGAATTCGAGGACGGACTTGGGAGCAAAGGTGTGGGAGACGAGCTTCCTCTTGCGGGTATGCTCGGCCCGGTTGCGCGTGTTGAAGAGACCCCGTCGAATCGAGACGAAGGTGTCGTAGAAGTCGCTGGCCGCACGTTAGCGACCTCAACCAGATGTATCGAATAGGATCAAGGACACTTACGACTTGAGGAAGCCATTTCCGTGGCCGTAGATGGAGTGGATGGCGCTGACATCGGCGATGCTCACGTGGTTGGGGGCGATGCGGACGACCTTGCCGAACTTCTTGTGCATCTTGTCGACAACCTCATATCTGTTGCCTCGCCTCACTACGGAGAGCAACCAGAGATTGGTGAATTGCGCAGGGAACGGCGCCGGTATGTCTCGAAGGTCCCCGAATGTGGCGAAATAAGGAATGATGTAGTAGGCCAGCACCGCGGCGACCAAGCCCGCGGGCGCCCACGGGGAGACGAGCAATTCTGCGATAGCCATGGTCTGTAATTGAATTAACCCGTTTGTACTCCTGGAGTTGAATGACAATCAATTGGGGGGCTCTGCACAACAGAGGTGATCCTTCCCTTTTCTCAGTTTATGAGGAGAGAGTTGGTCGAGTTTAAGTACTTTGCGATAAGGCCAGAAAATCCCGACTCCAACCCAGTACCCCAGTTCCCTGGTACGTACCCCGGCAGTACCCCAGGACCCCCAACAAGGACCCCAGCTTCCCCCTCTCACCGGACATCGCCTCTCCACGTCTTTTCATTGTTTGCTTTCCTTTAGCCCTCCAATGTTTGGGTCCGAGTCACAGCGCTAGTGCACCCCGCAGACTCGCAGATTTCTTATGCGCTGGATTGCGTAGGATCTCACACACCTTTTGGCGCAGCCACCTTAAGCGGCTCTAAAAGTCGGCAAGTAGCCTACTGCCGAGGCTTCGCGTTATTGGTTCCCCACAGTCCCTCTCGCACACCCTTGCTCTGCAGCAAATTCATAGGATTTATCTTGTCTTCGATTGAGTTTCAACCCTGTTTGCTTCTCGGGACTTAAAAACGGCTCTCGCCCCAGCATGTCAAATCCCAGGGGCAGTACCCGTCCTGCTCCATTGCCAACATCCAAGTGGAGAGCAGAAAACCCTTTCTGGACTCTCCGAGAGATTTCCGAAGCTATTGACGTATCACATGGCACGTGAGCGTCATTGGCGATCGTGATAACTCGGTTCGGCGACGCAACACGGAAAATCCGGGAGGAAGGTCCGCACAATCTATTCATATCTACGCCAATCCCCTCCAGTTCGACTGGCCGTGTCAAGAGCCGAAGCTTGGTGATGTAAATAGTAAAATAGATCTAAAATCCCCTTTCCCCTCGTTACCTTGCAAACAAGAAGAAACACCAGCGAAAGCAAATCCCATCAACCCCTCCGTTTTTTTCCTTATCCATATCAGCATCGTGACCATAAATCTCGCCTTCGCTTCCCACCATCCACTTGGCTCGTACCGCCAATAAATTATCGCCCGTGACTCTCACTGCAGATCTGGAAGAATCGAATCAATACCTGAGTGTCTGTATTAGAGAATTGGCGAGGACACGTTTCTAACAGGCGAAGCTCTCGCGCTGAGCTATTTGCCTGTTTGATTCAGAAGCTTATCTTAACTAATTGCGTGTATTTATATACTTGGCCCAGAATACCCTCGACTTGTTCGTCTATCGCGTCCCTCACTTCGTCCTCTTTTGCTTCCATTCCCAACCTGGTTCGCCGTAAGTTTATGCCACGACATATCTTGAAATCAGCTGCATTGATTGGAGGTGAGTGCGGAGTTGAGTGATTGTCTTGATAGTTGCTCTCTCTATACACAAGGGGAAGGAATGCCTCAGCAGTATCCCCGCAACACTCACAGAGCTAGGAATGATGATCAATAGGAGATATCCTAGCCCCGATACAAAAATATAGGGCAGCTTTTCCTCTTCACCCATCCACATTCGACAGCTCGTTTGGCGTCGAAATATAGGAGTGATAGTATTGTATAAATCATGTACAGAGGTAATGTTGATTACTGGAAGAGAATGGGGCTAGTAAAACTCAGACTGGCCGGGCCTGATCTTATATACACGGATGAAATCATGTCGTGGCTTGCTCTGAACAAGGCCAAGCCGCGGAATGTAGTAAATAGTAAATACATTTGGGGTATGTCACAAAAGAAGAGGGCAGGTTGACATCTGATCTGACTCCTTCAGAACCGTATCAGAGGTCAAGGTCATCGCCGCTCATAATTAATGCTGGCGAATGGAAGACAAGATCGATGAGAACCCCTGTTGACGCCACCCAAGGTATACCTTCAAAAGGAACGCTCTCTTGGACCAGCCAATTCCCAGGCCTATCGCCAGGAGCAATGCCAGTTTCTTCCAATAGGTCTTGCGTCGGATGGACGATGTGGACGACGGACCCTGCATTTCGGTTAGCACACGTCGCTATCCTAGCCCAAGTCATCTGGGGTTCTTGTTTCAACTACATCGGAAACATACCGTATAAGTCCAGTCACGATACTTGGGGAACAAGCTCTCGTACCAGAAATACGCCTGTGAATAGGGGTAACTCATGGCGTTCCAGCGTTCACCAGTCTTCTCGTCGTCCTTAATGTACCAGCTATGGCAGCCCGAGAACCAAACTGTCTCTCGCAAGGCCGAATGGACTCGGCTCACCCACGTTTTTTCTGCTTCCATCTTCACCTCCGCAGTGCTGCACTTTCCTTCGAGCGCCGGCTTAATGACGCGAAGAGCGTAGTTGATGGAGTTTTCTGCCGCTATTATCGCTGAGGTATGGCCCGTGGCGGAGTTGGGGCCTAGGTAGAGTCCACTCATTATTAGCAGCACTTCACGACTGAGGTTATGAAGAAAAAAAAAGGGACTCCCTCCTTCCAACGTACCGAGAATTAGGAAGAAATTTGGGAATTCATTGAGCACCGAGCACTGGTACGCCTCGCTTCCGCCGAAGGAATCCCAATGCTGCCGAATTTCTACGCCGTCGCGACCAACAACCTCAACACCGGCCAGCGGGTTATTAGTATCGAAACCGTTGGCGAGAACGATAACGTCGGCTTCGATGACACGGTCCTTCGTTCGGACGCCCTCTGGAACAATTTCAAGAACGGGCTCATCTGTCAAGAGCAGGTTCGGCTCGTGTAGGCTTTCGAGGTATCCGGAGTCGAAGATTCGCCGCTTGCAACCGACCTCGAAGTCCGGGATCAGGAGGTCGTGGTACTTCTTGGGTGCCGTTGATCGCATGTACTTCTCGGCTTCGGCTTGCTTCTTCTTGCGGAACCGGGTGCCTGCTTCAGTCATGGCGAACCCTCGCAGGGAATTTTCAGCTACCAAAAAAACCATAAACCGCTGGAGAAGCATGCTTCCGGGTACAAGTTTGTTCACCAGGGTTATTAGCCTCGAATTGAGTCCGTCGATGGGAGGGAAAATCCAGTGCTTCGATCGGACAATTTGTGTGAGGTGTTTTGTTGACTTGACGATAGCGGGAACAATCTGCGCGCCGGTACACCCGTTTCCGAAGAGCACCATATTCTTGTCGGTGAGGTCAACGTCTTTTCGCCACTGGGACGAGTGGAAAATAGGTCCCTTGAAAGTTTCGGCACCTGGGACGTCTAGCTTCCGCGGATGGACGAGTATGCCGGAGCCGCTGAATAGGAACTGGGATTCGTGAGTGAATAGCTGGCCGTCCTCGCGCCGGACGTGAAGCCGCCAGCGGTTCTTGTCTTCTACCCATTCACACCTCTCGACGGTCGAACCAAAGGACGTTTTGGTCAGTAAATCGTACTTTTCAGCAACGCCTTTGATGTACAGCCAGAGCTCCTCGTTGGATGGGAGAACTCGGGTCCAGTCCGCTTTCGGTTCGAACGAGAAGCTATACAGGGCACTTGGTATATCGCATGCACAACCTGTGGAAGGTGTTATTGGACCGACCCATTGCCTGCCAGCGAGATCACGCACCTGGATATTCGTTCGCTAACCATGTCCCTCCGACATCATGATGCCGCTCGAATAGGCGGATATCCGTGATGCCATACCATCTCTGTAGTGTTGCGCCGAGAGCAATTCCGGAGACACCGGCCCCGATGCAAGCAAACTGGCTATAAGTTGCTTTCTTTGGATCTCGTGTTGAAGCCATGATTGTGCACCAGCTGCGTGTGGTTGGCTAGGACAAGTGATGGCGGCAGATTTTCACGCACTAAGAACGGACGAAATCATCCTACCGGTATCCCAGGCGGGAGGAGAGGCGCGGTTGGTTCTTAAATGAAGCTGCACTTTGTATGTGATCGGCTTTGAGCAGTTGTCGTCGCCAACCAAGCAACTCCTTAAACTTGGTGGATCGTTCGACCTAAAAAGGTCACATGTAATTAAACCATGCCTCGGGTATCGATACTAGTGGATGGGGCGTCGCCCGAATCCGGTCGGACGATGGGGCTTCCCCGCATTCTTGCTTCGAATGAAGCTCTTGTCTCTCCGCGTCGTACCGCATTGCCATAGACACTAAGGCGAGGGATGGCGGCGGGAAGAGATGTCCATGCTATTGATCAATCCGTTTCCCCCAGCAGGTTACTAAACTAGTGGCTTTCTGCTGCCAGAAATGGTAAACGCGGAGCAGATCGACGCGAAATTTAGGCCGTCCGTCGGTGATGTTGGGACTCCGGCCCCGCTCTGGACGCTGCTCTGGGCCCTTACCGAGGTCCACCGCCGGCCTCGAAGCAAGCGGACATAAGAGAAGTTTGAGTTGTAATCGCAGGAGAGCATGGCAGGTCTAAGAGACGGGAATCGCGGAGTCCGATGAGATATCTCCCTGGTGTCATTTTCTTCTCGATAAAATTGCCTCGTGCTGTCGACGGTTTCTGATAATGTTTTCCTGATTAACTCCGCTGCTTACGCCAAACTGTTGCTCCTCCGAGATCTTATGTAGGTCAGGAGCAAAAGCCACATCAAAACCGGGTTTTTGGTAGCCCCGGGAAATGGGATAAACGCGGAGCGGGATCGGGAGTCAGCCGAACCACCAATGATCGTCTCCAGACCCCGTACATCTTTCTACGGAGGAGTTTATTTACCCCGACGTTCCGATAAGCCTAGTATACACTGCGGTCCCTTCGTTCAGATGGGAAACAGGAATGAATTCCTCCAAGAAAATTTCGGATAAGGAGGCGGACAGGCTGATAATCAACTTTCCTAGGGGCAGGCAGCTGGGCCAAAAACATAACCATTTTTCCAGGTCCCGCGCTCTTATGGATGCCGGGGGTACGAAAATATGCTTGCCTACCTCCCAGACTCGGAAGATGAATGCTATCAATACTTTTGAATTTCGGCAATATTAACGCGACTTGTGGCTGCCACGTCACGTTTCAATCATCTCCCGGAAGTTGCACAGCCTCCAACCTGATTGAGCCTCTTTCGTTCGAATGCACGTCGCGGTTAAGTAGATCAAAGGCGAGATCGATGGAACCAAACGCGAAAGAACGATCATAATCTACATTTTATCCATCGTATCGATGGGCTTTTTGTTTCTTATCAGTTGATACGAGAATGGTGATGCCATCGCTGCGCCACGATGAAACGGAAACAGCAATGATACCACCTCCTTTCGCTTAAGCAATACAACCGACCTCTGCTGCGCCATAGCCGCGCCGCTCCCTATCGTGAGAACGGATTGTTACATCGCTCGTATTTTTTTTTGGAGTCGATGCCCACGTGCGCTCTCTGCACCCTGCATATGGAAATCCTCCCTCGATGGAGTCGATGCCGTATAAACATCATCACATCCGCGGGAAACAATGGCTTTTCTTGTTCATCGACACCCAACCATCGTGTTGCTGACAAGCGACAATGCGGTCCCGAGTTCCTTCAGTGATCGGCATCCTCCAGGTGCTCCTGCATCTATTATCGATAGGGGCCGCCTGCGCAGGAATTGTGGGATTAAGCTGGACGTCCAAAGAAGTCGTCTATAGAAAAACCGCCGAGTACATTTGGATAGCGTATATAGCGGTATGTCCTTGGACACGCAGGCCTCATCAGAGGGTTGGCCTCCCAGTCTACGATACTAGGAACCAACCATGGCTAATCTCTTTCTTGGCGGGTTAGTGTATCTGGATCATTTTCGTCAGCACTTGCGATGTGATAGGTCTCCTCGACACCAGAGAAAAATCGAGAAGCTGTGGTCGCGCCGCTCCACCTTGCCTCGCATGCTTACACTTTGGTGCCCTTGCTTGGGGTATCCCCGGCCTCATTTGCTTCCTGTTCATTGGGTACAATTTTGAATACGGAACCGAGCAGTCTGATGGAACACCATGGACACCAGAAACTCTCGCGAAGGCCCAAGGCGAGCTTTCAGGCCCGTGGGCGTCCATCTCCTTTATTAGTATGCTTATCTGCATGTGCGTATACCTCTCTCGCCTTCGGCCTCAGCCGTCTCTCGCTGACAGAATTGTAACAGCCCCACTCAATTCCTTTTGTGTACTTTCTCGTGCTGTTATATGTGCAGAGCCTACTACCTTTCGGAGAAAGCAGACCGGGCTAGAATCCGACAATTACTCAAGAATGCGCAGGCGACCGTTCAAGCAAGAGAGGCTTCTACCACCAAACCCCAGCGACCTCATGAGGGTGAACAAGCCAAGGGCGTTGTAATGAATGATGATCATTGATGCTACATCCTGGTGCAACGGTAGGGATATAATACCGGATCTATATAATATTGACGATGTGTGTTATTATTACCTTCGTATACGGAGATCATCGCCGTGCTCTTACCAATTGGGAGCTTCTCACTTCGAGTCGGAGCTGAGACTGTACACGCACTCCATCATCGACCACTAGTAACACTTAATAGGGGATGGTTATTCACTGGACTCGGACTAGCGGTAGTACAAGCCCTCGAACGGTCGCCGTTTGATCGACATTGTCGAGATGGGCTCTTGGCCTTGGGCTAGCGCTAGGTCTGTTCATGACCGTTCTAGGCCAAGGCCATGTTAGTCTTCGGTGTCACACCCTGATGTAGATTTTTCTGACCAACGTCGAACCCGGTGAATGAAAAGTACACTGTTCTTTCTGATCAAACATTCTTGGCATTCACGCCCTACCACCCTCAATCCAGGTCAGTCCCTGTACTGATGAAACCGTAGCATTGCCGAGGGAACAACAGAACTCAAGAAGTACGAAGTACGAGCGAAGGCGGACCCGATCTTCAAACAGGGGAAATTAATTATTGTTCTAAATCCTAAAATACAACTATACAAGAACATTAATTTTTTCTCTAAATATGTGCTTTTTAGTCACGAAGCGGATATCAAATCCGCTGCCGCCTACACCAAAAAATTGTCCCGAGACACCTATGTTACAATGGTCCACCGATGATGAAAAGAAACAAAACAGAAAAAAGAGCCTAAAAGTGATCGATATTACGCATACGATCGTCATGCTTCGCTGCTGACTCCTGGACAGTGACCTCGGTAGTAACAACGATGTGTCTTCCTGACTGGCCCCCTTGCCGCGCTCCGGACGTCCTGCGGTCTGAGGATATTTCCACGCCTTTGGCGGAGCCGTCCTCACTCGAGGCCATCTTCTGGTCCGAGCTGACGACGATATGCTCCTCGGAGTCCCACGCCGTGTCGTTAGGCCTCGAGCGCGGTCCACTGGAGATCATAGCGCTGCGAGGATACTGACCCAGTGGATGACTGTTCATGTTTGATGAACCTTTGGTCGTGCCCTTATCAATGTACTTCTTGATGATGGGGTAGATCATTGGCAGGTTTGTTAAGGTGAAGGAGACGAATGATTCACGGACCGACCAATACCCTGACTGCGCCGGGTCCTTGTCGCCGACCTGCCATAAAATTGTTAGTAATTGATCTTGTGTTTAGAAGACTGGATGAGAATTTTAAATGAGACAAGCTTGAGGGGACGCACCGTCAAGATTGACACGCATCGGAGAATGCCGAATGTCATTTCCAGGAAAGCACCGCTGAACATAATGACCAGCCTGACCTTCTTCTTCCATGGCAATTGAGATCCCCACACGATCGGAATGGGAATAGCCATAAGATAAAAGTCTGTGACAGTGTTCATGACCATGACGTAGATGGTTTGGATGAAGGAGATAGCTGGCATGCATCGATCTTGGAGGCTAGTGAGTAATGAAGATCATGAAATATGCACAAAGTTTGACTCCACTCACTTGGCGGGGTGGGGTAGATTTGCCACTGATGGTCGAATGGAATACACTTCAAGAAGGCGACGAGAAGACAGGAAATGTATGTCAGGGGCATAATGACAACGCCGTAGCGGACAAGTTTGCGCATCTTGCGAATTCCCTCGGTCAAGCGAAAGTAGTAAACAAGCCAGCAAGCTTTCAGTATCCAGAGGAGAGTGGTGTACAGGAGCAGGCCAATGACATGCGTCTTGGAGCCGTTGACTCGAAGCCTCCACTCCTCGGAATTCGGGTCGAGGGCGGCCCGTTGCTCCTCCGTCATTGCATTGTTCGCGAAGCCCCTCCAGTAGGCGACGACGAAGTGCGCGGCGACGGATTCGGCGGTGTAGACAAGCTAGTTCCAATAAACATTAATTGATTGTTTGCAAAGGAGAGAGAGGGAGAAAGAAGAAGAGGGACAAGAAGATTAGGAGAGGCAGACACTAGATAATTGACTGCTTGGGGGGGGGGAGAAGAAGATGTGAAGATTTTTCTTTCACTCACTGTTGCCAGAACCATAAAGGCATCGTCCCAGGCAAGCTTGTGCCATCCGAGAGTCGAGATTCTTTGATAGTACCGCAAGCTGACAATCACGTATGCGGTCGCCTGGAGGGCCCAGACTTCGCGAAGGAAAGCCTGCCCATCCCTGGCCATGATTGGTGCACCGATTTCACCTCGAGGAAAGGTGGAGGGTGATGTTTGGCGTCGATCTATGATCATGGCAACAAGAGAGGAGGACATGGCGACCTCGGTCTCTAAATATCGGTGGCGGTCTCAGAGTTACCGACCCTGCCTGTCGACTGTACGGAAGTACTGTCACTGACTGACTGCCACTGGCCGGGCTGTGTAACTTGCGTAATCTGAGTAAATCTGCGTTCGCTTGTCTACCTCATCCGAATGGTCATCTATCCAGCCGTGCGTGAAGGGATAAGTGTTCGAGGATGGAGCGAGTAACCTGTCGAACTGAATTGTGGACAGGGTCGGTAGTATTAATGCCGAACCGCTGCAAAACAAAAAAGGGGCCAGAGCCCTTCGTTCTCGCTTCCAAAATGACATCTTCTAAACTAGTAAATTCACGTCGATCGTCATGGAAAAGCCCAAGAAAAGCACAGGACAGCGGATAAGACTCGATTCCTCATCAAGACAAAGCATGAGGGGAAACCGCGGTCTTGCAGGGGTGTGCCTGGCACTATCCCCACGTCTGTTGACCCTGTTTGACCCTTGGCCCCATTTTTCCTGCGATCTATCATTCAGCCCCAGCACTAAATCTCCACAACTAGCACCAAGTAGGAAGCGCACTAGTGCACGACGAGATGGCTGGGCTCCTCCATCGATTTCACGTGTGAAGAGACTGGGGACATGGTTGTTGAGTGTGGACGCAATCGCATTAGCGTCCTTGGACTTGCAAACTTAGATGATCCAGTCATGTCTTCCGGAACGTTTCTCTGCCTTGCATTCGTGCCGTGTCCATGTCGAACCATTACGAAAGTAATTACGAAGTACATTGCAGTGATTTGCACTATGGCTGAAAGGGAGTGGCGCCAAATCTCCAACATGCTTTAGAAACGCTTCATCTCACCGGGTCAGGGGAAGTGTCCGAGGTTGGGTTGTATGGGGAGAGATTGCCTGCAATGCAGCCTGCATCCTCCCCGGCTCGTCCGTGCACTCGCAAAAGGTCTTTTTCCGTATCTCACAAGGAAAAAACGACACGACACAGAGCCTGCTGCGTGCAGTGTGCAGGGGACCAAACACCAATGCGGTTCGAAGGATTGTCGATTCCTGCGCCCAGGGGATGATCCCATCTCCACCTTTGCGAAATGCCAAGTGCTTCCCCGTCAGAAACGAGGTATTGGGTTACCCCGAGAAAAGAACGAAAAAGAAAAACTTTGTTCTGTTGGTCGTGCAGGGTGCAACGTCGACAAGGAAGCAGGATGGATATGGAGGGCCGACCGGGATTGATGGAGCTTTCTATTATTACCCGTCACTTTTTCTCGGATAGCTCCCGCGCACTAAGAAGCCGTTGGTGGACACGGACTGGCCACCCAGACCTGGCCTCGTAACCGCAGTGAGGGGCACTGGAGCTCTCCATCCTTCGGAAGGCAAGAATTGCTCTTGTTTTCCGTCGGGGAAAGGGACTGCATACTCCCGGTTCCAACCTGTTGGTTCGCAACATACGATATCGGGAGTTTCCTCCAGTGCGGGTAGGAATCCTTACTGCTGGAATTATAGGTCGAAACAGGAGGGGAAAAGCAGGGCGAAAGGAGGAGAAAAGGAGGAGGGTAAGACCCAGGACACGGGCGTGTTCCTGTTTCTTAAGCACGGCAGTTCTCCCCCCAAATCTTGGCCGTGTCGTTCCTCTCTTCACACATTCCAACTTGCCGCACCTCATTGTTTGGTATTAATAACTGCTCCAACCAAGATTCCCGATCCATTAACAGAAGATCTTGACGCGCTATGGCCGCTCCCGAAACCCCTGAATCCAACGTCGATGTGTAGGCAGAAGCACCACACCAACCTTCACACCATACCAAGAGAAGAGAGAAAGGATGTGGTTGGCTAACAATAGAGTACTCACAGGCTCATCATCGGCGCAGGTCCCGCTGGGTAAGGGAAATTTGACTTTATTTAGACTCGAGTTAAATCGTCCCGCCGGGCTTCGGAGGCTAACTAATATTGGGTGGCCTCAGACTCATGGCGGCGTGCTGGATGGCGCACTGCGGGGTCAAAGCACGAATTATCGACAAGCGAAACGCCAAAATCTTTTGCGGCCAGGCGGATGGCTTGCAATGTCGAAGTCTAGAAATCTTCGATAGCCTCGGCTTTGGTGACAGAGCGTGGAAGGAAGCAAACCATATGATTGAGGTGAGCAGCACCCTGCATGTGGCGCTGAGAGATCGACCCGAGACCCGCCCGGATGAAGCTGACTTGCTTTTCACCGCACCGCGCGACAGATTTGCATGTGGGTACGTACTCGCCATTCACCCTGAGGGACCGTGTCGTGTTACACGGCTTGAGGGAATTTGTTCTTTTTCCTTCTTTTTATTATTTCATTTCCTTCTAGTGTGTGTGTGCATGTGTGTGTATGTGCTTTTTCTTAACCTAGGGTCTTAGAACCCCGGTCCGGACGGCGTGATTCGGCGCTCCGACCGAATCCCCGACACCATCGTCGGCCTCTCCCGCTTCCAGCAAATCGTCCTTCACCAGGGCCGCATTGAGCGTTTCTTCCTCGACAACATCAAGAAGTTCTCCAAAGACACTATCAAGGTCGAGCGTGGCATCTTGCCCGAGTCTCTCGAGATCGATGTTTCGAAGGTCGAGGACAACTCGGCGTACCCGGTGACGGTCAAGCTGCGCCACCTCTCCGAGGAAGAAGCCACGCCCAGGCAGGAAGTTAGTGGTAGTAAAGTCGGCAAAGCCGGCGACGGTATTTTCCGCAGCAATCTCATCTACGAAGACGATGAGGATGACTTGATCCGGAAGAGTCGAGCCCGAGAGGGAACGGCGGAGACGGTCCACGCCAAGTATGTGATCGGCTGCGATGGCGCCCGCAGCTGGACCCGACGGGCGTTGGGATCTGAACTGCAAGGCGAAGCTACTGATTTCATTTGGGGAGTGATGGACATAATTCCCATTACTGATTTCCGTGAGCAGATTTTCTTCGTGCATCAATACAGTGCTGTCATGTACCTGTTCTGTGATTGCTGACACTTTTACGTTTCTACCGCAGCGGATATCCGAATGCGTTGTGCGATTCACTCCGCCGAAAGCGGCAGTCTCATGGTCATCCCCAGAGAGAACAAGCTCGTTCGTCTCTACATCCAGTTGGTGGAGGTGACACCGGATGCCTCCGGTCGCGCGGACAGGTCCAAGATCACGCCCGACTTCATTTTCGGCGCCGCGCAGAAAATCTTGAGCCCTTACAAGATCGACTATGAATACTGTGACTGGTGGACCGCCTACCAGATCGGCCAACGGGTGGGCACGAGCTTCGACTCCCACAGCAGAGTCTTCCTTGCCGGCGACGCCGTCCACACGCACTCCCCCAAGGCAGGCCAGGGGATGAACGTGTCGATGCAGGATTGCTACAATCTCGGCTGGAAGGTCGCTCTCGTTGCCAAGGGCATCGCTAAGCGGAGCATCCTCACCACGTACCAGAGCGAGCGCCGCCGCGTGGCTCAGGACCTCATCAACTTTGATCACCGCTTCAGCAGGCTCTTCTCTGGCAGGCCGGCCCAGGATGTCATGGACACCGAGGGAGTCAGTATGGAGGTGTTCAAGGATGCCTTCCTCAAAGGTAACATGTTCGCTTCTGGCCTGAGCGTGAACTATGGACCTAGCAATCTTGTAGCCAAGTCCGGCGACGCTGCTGAGGAGGGCGATGGAAGCACCCCGGCTACCTCGGATCTGGTCAAGGATCTGACGCCCGAGGTGTTTGAGAAGAAGCAGGCGCTCGCGACCGGCCTGCCTGTCGGTATGCGTTTCAACAGCTTCAAGGTCCTCAACCAGGCATGCGCACGCCCCTGGCATTTCCAGGAAAGACTCAAGGCTGACGGACGATTCCGCGTCGTCCTCTTCGCTGGAGACATTTTGGATCCGGAGCAGAAAGCCCGCGTCCAAAAGTTCTGCGACGCCCTGGATGCGCCTGGGAGTTTCCTGCATGCTGCCACCCCGGCCGACGCGCCGATTGATAGCGTTATCGAGGTCCTGACTATCCACTCGTCTCCCCGCACGGAGACGGAATTGCTCAGGGATTTCCCTGACATCCTCCACCCCTTCGACAAGCATGCCGGTTGGGACTACAACAAGGTGTTTGTCGACGGTGAGAGTTACCACGAAGGCTATGGCGAGGCGTACAAGAACTACGGCGTTGACAGGAAGAGGGGATGCGTGGTGGCCATCAGGCCCGATCAATATGTTGGCTGGGTTGGTGAGCTGGAGGACTTTGACCAGCTGCAGAAGTATTTCGATGGTTGCCTCATTCTTCGAGACAGTACGAGCAATGAGTTGAACGGCCAGGAGCTCGCCATCCGATAAGCGGTCTGCTTTTTCCTTTCTGATCCGTTTTCACTTTTCTTCTCTTCCCCCTTTTCTTCTTCTCCTTCTCTTTCTTTCTTTCCCCTCCCTCCCCCCTTGACGATGGAAATCTCTGTCATGACTGCGGAGTACAAAGACTCGCAGACCATGTCAACACCTACACATCAATGCCTCGGTCCCTGGGCACCGGGAGATGGTAGGAGTCGGGTTGGACTTACCATATCCTCATGCGAGCCCTTGACGTGCCCTACTTCCCCCAACCTTCTGACAAATAAACCTACAACACGGCAGCCACATCAGACGTGGCAGCATTCCCTCGAACAGGATACAAAATAGTATTCAAGATGTAGAAGAATGGCTCAAATTATTCTATCGGAGTGTAGAGATGTGCATGCTGATACCCGCAATGTGGTGCTGTTTCATGATCATGGTCAACTTGCTCTACACGCTCTTCCCACGCGTATCAATTCCCCTGCTTTGGGTTTGAGCTTCCCGGTTGCCTTGGACGTTGGAAATCATATATTTGCCACATTGGGTCGGAAGCAGCACACTCGTTCGCTATGAGTTCTTCACTTGGTCGGTAATATCGGGCGCCCTTGACAAAATGTTGAAGGTGTGCTGGAAGGTAATGAGTAAATTCCCTTCCTTATAATACGTCATGTGCTGGTGAGAGAAAGGCTTCTTAATCTGCCACCTTTCTCCCGTCGTCATCGGCAGACATTACCATCAACTTTATTCTCTCGGATCATTTATATGATTGGAAAATGCTAATCACGGTAGCTCTTCTCCCCATCGGCTTTTGTCTCTCGACAGTTCCTGCGCAATCTGACGAGCAACCTTCTGCGGTACACAAACGGCATCCTGATCCATTGTACTCTCAATGCGATATCAGTACTTAAACTCTTGCCCTACTAGTTTCTCGCTCAGCTGCCAAAGCCTTTCCGACTCCACTGAACTCGTGGCCCAAGGCTTCACTGTATCCGTCCACGGATCAGCCACGTGGCAATCCTGTAGATAAGCGCCATTGTGGGCTAAGGCATTTAGTCAGCCGATAGTGCATGAATTTACGACTGCTCAAGGTTCTTACCTTTAAGAGCGGGATCAAATGCTGCATATACCGTAGTCGCGGCACCCTGCTCCAGTGTCTTGAATTTGAAGTCTTCCCAGCCCTCCCTATTACCCAGGGTCTTGTCCGCATCCCCTATAGTCAGATTAGAAGATCTCCTATTTTTTGGACGTGCCGAACATACGCAGCCCTATCATTTCCACATCCCAGTTCAAGTGATTACCGAGGTTCGTTCCGATTACACCTGGATGTAGGCTGAACGCATGGAGACCGTACTTGGGGCCGAGCTTCTCGGCAAGCCAGAGTGCCGTCAGAATATTGGCTGTCTTTGACTGCCCGTACGCGAACCATTTGTTGTACAAGGCTCCGTTCTTAAAATGCGGTCCGCCCAATATATTTAGCCATGGCAAAAAGAAATGTTGGAGAGATTATCTAGGATTCCAGAGATTCACTCACATCAAAGTTGTAGTCGGCAAACCGAATCGGGTGTAGCCTATGGCCATCGCTACTAACGTTGACGACCCTAGGAGACTTGGATGCACTGATCTTGTCCATGATGAGGTTGGTGAATAGGAAGGGCCCAAGATGGTTCGACGCCAACTGGCTTTCAAATCCATCAACAGTAAGCGCGAAATCGACCGCCATGATGCCGGCATTGTTGACCAAAACATCAATCACCGGTACATCATTCCAGGACAAAACCTCGGCGGCAGCGGCTCTCACGGCGTCCAAGGAGCTTAGGTCTAACTGAAGCGTTCGAATCTTTACACCAGGGTTGGCTTTGGTAATGGCATCGGCCGTGGCTTGGACTTTGGCAGCATTGCGACCGGCGAGGATGAGGGTGGATGGCTGGGCGACAGCGACCGCCTCTACGAAAGCAGCGCCGATACCTCCTGGGGAAACACCTGTCGTAAGAATAGTCTTGCCCCTGATCTCATTGACGAGGGCCGCGACGAGCTGGGGTGCAGTAGAAGCAGCGTCAAATGTAGGTGCCATTTTGTCTAAAAATTCGAGGTGTTTTGGTGGTAGATATGACCCGACTGCCATCTTTGGCCCGAGAGAGAATAAGTTGGAATTTATAGAGTCAATCGTCGAGTGAAGTTGCGTGCTCGGCACAAACGGCGATTTGTGAATGCTCGAGTTTCCTTATCATTTTGACCCCCAACCATGAGACAGACTCGAACTAATGCAAGTGGCTGACTCCCGTGGAGCACTAGAGACAAAATATGCAACCGGATGAAGTGTGGGTCAGGGAGTACTGAAGGACCCTGTCGGAACCAGCATGCCTGATAAACCGACTCCACTCCGGTTGCTCAAGAGAAAATAACGCTGATGAGAATCTCTATATATCGCTTGATTATATTCGGGGGGTAAGGTCCAAGATATTCGGCGGATTTCGCTTCCCTCTTGCGCCCGGTCCATTCACCATGGAAATACGTAATGCGGAGCTTGAGAAAGATCAAGAATCCCCTGCTGTTATTTATTTCCTGCCAGCTTCCGCCCACGGTGCCAATGGCGACGTTGTTGGGCGTAATGTTACATTCCCGAAAAGGTGAAGACCGTGGGTTGTATGTTAATCCTTGACTGCGGCCCGAAGTATCAAGCCCGGCCATTCCGGCTCTATAGAGTTTAGAGGATATGAGCGCTTCAAAAAGATACTACTAATGTATCAGTATGATAACACGGCAGGTGTTGCGGCGTGAGAGGACGGGATGCTGGGGCTTGTTCTGGGAGACTTGGTGGTCTCGACCCGGTACGTTCTTCCGACAGCTCCCCGCTTCGGTGTTTTAGTCCCCAGCCTTCGGGTCTTCCCGGCTTCCCCGGACTCCCGGGACGCAAGCTGATGCTTCTGTGCTGATGACAATCGTAGGTCTAATAATATCGGCAATTGAAGTTTTTCTAGAAATAGATTACGCAGGCGGGTCACAGCGGCTCCAACTCAGAATAGCAATACTAGACGGAACTATACTTTCCACATCCTCGAGATGGTGATGAGGGATATGAATCTCTACTACTAGGAGTTCTTTGGGCTAACCATGGTGCGGCTAGAGTTCAACATTGAGGATGAGGCATTGAACTGGCCAACGAGAGTGAGGTTTCCATATGCGCCAGCGTATTTTCTCAAGATGTCATCAGGGCGAGGGAGAGTGCCAGGCTTGTTAGGGCGCGTAGTTATCACATCAACAAACCAACAGTGTATGTCGAGCCGACGCTCCCAAATGGGGATGTTGGGGATAGCAGTGGCTCTGGACGCTGGAGTAGGATAGCTGGAATAGAAGAGTTTAAAGGGAGATAATATTAGTCCGGAGCAGCCGGGGATGCAGTACATTATCTAATCAGGAATAGGAGGGGTACACATTTATAAGGGGCCCCCAAACACCAAGACCTAAATCTGTCTCTAAATTGATGTTCAATGGCCTCCTACCTCCCCCAGAAAGTTAAGCCGTCCCCACCGAGAAAGATCCCCTTTATACTGTCAATCCTGGAGAAACTCCCACATCGGTATGTAGCGTTTTCATATGCCGGCGGAAGTGGTCTAACCGCCGGGTGGAGTAACCGCATACGGAGCACAAATTCTCGGATGAAGGGTACAGATCACGATGCCTGGTGATTCTGTGCTTGTGAAGGGCAGACGAGGACTGACATATTTTCGAGCATCCCGGGGCGCGACATGAGTAGGCCTTCCTGGATGGAGGGAGCCAAAGTTAGACCCAGAGTTAGAACAGCCCGATATACGATAGAGTGGCGAGGAAACTCAACTGCTTATTGACCCTGGATGGAGAGGGATTGCTTAGAATCTCGACACTGGAAGGCCCGGTAGTCCGAGTTCGGCTTCGAGTTTGCGTTTCGCCTTTACTATCCGACACTACCTCTGAGGGATGAGACAAAGGGGAAGTGAAGTTCTCGCGCAAACAGGAAGTCAATGTCCTATACGTCTCATCGTGTGCGAAGATCTGTTAATAGATATTTTTAGCATTTCTACGCTGCCATAATATAACTCGTGGGGCGAGGTGATGCAGCTTAATACCTGGGCAACTTCCAAGACGAATTCTCGGACTTGATCTAGAGATCTGAGACAAGCCAGCCTCACGAATGTCTCGGCGGCTGAGACAAGAGCCTGAAGGCCCGGTATTTCACGGCTGTCGCCAGTCCGAAGCCGCGCAAAGGCTCCTTCTGTAACCTTCGTCTCGAACACCCGTTGGTCCTGATCTGTGGAAAATCCACGTCGGTAATACCTGACTGTTGCCCCCTTTCCAGAAAGAGTAAATAAAAAGTCGACAATTTCGCCCTGTGCAAAGGCATACACGACCTGAAAGATGGATGTTTCATGCAGTGCCTCGAGCGAGGGCCGGTGGATATTCTGTTTTGCCGCCGCCATTGGCGGTTCTATCGACGAGATGAGTTGCGGATCGATGCAGTGGTCGGTCTCATCGCCATTGTACCACACTGATTTCAAAAAGTTCGGTGGGATGGTATATCCAGGGCCGGTACTAAATGCCTGTGTGCTGCGGAGATTTCCTCCAATAGAGGCCGCCCGTGGAGGAGAGTAGTTCTCTGCAGAGAGGTTCTGAAAGCGAAAATTCTCAGCCCAAACACCAGCTTGACCCATTGTGGATTCCCAAATTTGAGATTTTGCGAAAGCATTGGTGATCGAGCCAAGGTCAACACGGAAAATATCAGCAGCTGAGCCAAAATCAACACCAGATGTAATATCGAAGTCAGGACCGTCGGGGATTTTCTGAGTCTGGAGTTGACTCTTCGCTTCAGGCCATAGGCTCTCAGCAAGCCGAGAAAAGTCCTCACGCTCGTGATCACAAACGATATCCCTCCAGAGATTCAACCCGGATAGAACATCCGCCGGTTTAATCTTCTCTTTGGCGACAAGGACCTTCGACATAGCATACGACATGGTCAACAGTGCAAAGATGTTAGTGAGGTCATCTGGCACCACTCCACGAAGAACATCCTTGAAGGTTAAGACCCCGCGGTTCCTGAGGTCTTTCGGTCCCCGAAGGGTGCTCAGAACTCGGGAAAGCGCCGGTGAAGTGAACTTTCGGGCAATACGCTTCATTTTCCTGTATTCGCGCACGAAATAGTGTCGAAGGGACCTCAAGTCGTTCCAGGCGGTTTCAAATGTTTCTTTAAAATTTGACGTTATCCTCCTAACAGCTGATATGTGTTCGGCAGGGTCGGAAAGGTCAGGATGAGGGCACTGGGAATCGTCCTGTACTTGCTGTACTTCATCAACGGAGAAGGTTGCTTCATGAGACCAGGTGGAAGGTTCCACTGCAACTTTAGGAACTGCGGGAGCATCAGAAAAGTAGCCCCAGCAGGCGAAGAGTTCCTTGTGGTTACTCTCAAGCTGGGAAAACTCCGAGTGTCTTTGGCCAATGATTGGGAAAGTCGTGCGTCCCGCCACGGGGTCAGGAGAGTCGCCTTCCCAGATCGCATCATGGAGGTGTGCCGAACTCCCATGTTCCTCGGACTGCGATGTACCCAAGACGATAGAGCCCTCGGGCTCCAGCTCATCTAGGACTTCAAAACCTGTAATCATTCCATTGAACATGGTATCAGCATAGGCCCTTTGGAACACGGTTGGGGTACATTGGTCAACCCAATCCAGCAAGTCAGGGTGTGAATAACGATCGCCAATCATTTCGGCAACGGGAAAATCGAATGGTGGTTTATAGGTGAATGGCAAGTATTGAAATTTTTTACTTCATGTGAATGGGGGTATTTCTTAAATTTGCCTGGGAGAAGGTTAGGTTTAGGTTAATAGGAGTACTGACAGCTTTGGGATCAGCTTCCTTGGTCCCCAGAGATCAAAACAGTCCCCAGACGCTGGTCCCCACACACTGGTCCCCAGATCCCTCGACAAGAGTGAACGAATTCAGCCCTGAAAATTTAATTGGATGACCAGCTTTGACAACCTGGATTTTTGTACTTACAGGTAACTCGGCCGCAAATTTTTTGGTACTGCGACCGGAAGGGACTGAGAAATTGTGATCAATTGAGGATGGAGCGCTGCTATGTGCAATATATCCTACCTTATGTGTCTCTAGCTCAGTGCCGATTCCTGCTGTAATTGCTAAAGGGCTACTCTTCATCGTCTACAAATGGCCTCTAGGTAGCGAGTGCTCCGTCGTCCGAGAAAGCGATGTTCCCTGGCGTCCCGCTACAGCTGCGAAGCGGACCCGCGTCCCGCAAGAGTCGTGAAAGGGAGTGCACCTTGCCAGTGCTCTAACTTTGACCATACTAGGTGCAGCCGTTCATTCATAATACAGTCTCCCCGTCGCTGTCTAGTCCAGGGTTGTACCCCGAAGCTCCCTTTGGTCAGGCATTGTTAAACCAGTCACGATTCTCGACAATTTATTAGAATCTTGAACCAGAACTGTTGTGTATGGAGGAGACCGGCAGGGGGCGCTTCCGATGCATGACTCAAGTTGAGCCAATTCCCTGTAGGTCAGGATATGGCTATCCGTCCGGACTTTAATGGAGAAGGAAACAAAATAGCAGTGTGCTGGGGAAGAGGTTGTTAATGCTAGCGGCATCGGCATCGGACAGATGGGGATATAGAATGCTTTACTTGCTGCGTTTATTGCCATGCGTAGGTATAATTGTAGTTATTGGTCACTCGGCTGGCTTCAGAGGAAAATTAAAAGAAAAAAAAATTGAGAGGCGGAGTGAGAGAGGGAGAAAGGAATGGGAAAGAAATTCTTGATTTATCGAAATCCGTTTGGAGTAGCTTTAGGTGTGAATACTTATGTCCTGAAATAGGGAGGGCAACTTCGGGGAAGAAGAATCAAATAATACCTGAACCTGAATTTCAGTGTTGAAAGGGCGATGTTGGGGAGCACAAACGGTAGCACCTTTTGCCACAACGGTAATTAACAGATCTATATTCATAGTCACATCGAATCAGCACGTGAAATATCTAGTTGAGTTTATTGTAAGCCATCAATTGATGCATTATAGTCATTGGCCTCGAGGGTATTAACACTTTGAGAAACAACTCGGTTAGATATGAATTCACTGAGCAACACCATTGTTCAAGAACTGATATCATCCAGAGGGCTAATGACCCGGACAAGCGTCCCTTCAAAACTCTTCCGTGCTTTCGCCCCAAGAAAGTAGAGGGGAACCGCCAACAACATCGACAACGCCACCACCATGAACATAACCATGTAGACCTGGATCCAGCCTTGAGAATTGACCCAGTCAACAGCAACGTAAAGAAACATAAATGCCACAAGGTTCTTGATAACATTGACAGCGACTAGAATCTCCTGTGCAAACGCAGGATAGCAATCAAGTAGGTACGTCATTGCGATATTTGGGGCGTACACGGTGCCAAAGGAAACTGGGATTGGGCATTCGTTAGGCCATTGAGTCTTGCATGAAACGGAAGTGTTGAGTCTCAAGATTAACGTACCCATACCAAATCCAACAGCGAGGGCTGCCCAGTGAAGCTGATTCTGACAAGCAAACGCAAGAAGAATGCAACCCGCCGGTGCAATCAGACACCCCGGTGCCAAGGAAATCAGTCGCTTCTCAGGCGAGAAGATGCCGTGGCTTCGAATGATCAAACGTGCTGTAATCACATCGCAGATGTAACCTCCGCCGTAGCAAGCAATTGTGAAGCCGATGATAGCAGCTATTTGCATAAGACCAACGCTGCTGGGGGGGAATAGATACGGTGGAGCAAGTAAGACGGACGGGAAAGCAAAACTAAAGCAGTCAGGTTTTAGTTAGCGAATTGGTCACCGTTCAAGATAAGCCGGTATAGTTGAGGGAAAAAGAAATGAAAAGGGAGGTTGGCTATACATCATTATGACCTGAGACGCAAGGGAACATCCGTAAACAAAGACTGTCCAGAGGACTGGAGCCGAGATGAGGAAGACAAAGGGCACCGCGAAAGCCATCGGTAGGTCAACTCTATGGTTAGGCTGGAAGAAAGACCTCCAAACTCGAGGATAGGAGACTTTGACGACCCAACCTTCATTGTAGGTACTATGGATCTGCCTAGAGGTACCCTCAAGCTTTTCGCAGGTGGCGTCTCCATCATCTTTACTTATACTCGGCGCGCCTTCTTGGCTGGGAGAGCGAGGGGTTGGCAATGGTGGGCGATTTTAAGAGGATTCAGGATACAGGAAGAAGATGGCGAGAAGATTTAATCCGGCGAGGGCTGCGCATAGCCAGACAAAATCTCGCCATGTCTCAGGGGTATTTTCAATCATGAATCCAGCGATGAGAGGGCCGACAGCTGATCCGGAGGAAATGAGTATGACGTATCTGGTGACGCCGAACATTGGTCAGTCAGGACTCAGCCATTGACATGGAAGTGGCAATTCGATCATCTGAAAGTAGACATACATGGACATCATCGCTCCTCGCTCATGAAGGAAGAATATATCGGATACCACACCGGGGACGATGCTCTAAAACAGAATTAATGGTTATGAGTCAATTGTGGTGTCCGGGTCTTCAGGTCTTCAGGCAAGTTCTTCCCATCTCAGTCGACTTACCTCACCCGCCGCCGAGGCGAATCCAGAAATGCATCTTGCGGCAAGAAGTTCCGTGAAAGTCTTGGCCTTGGCTGTCCAGACAAGAACTGCAAACACGATGGCCATCGAGATGATCATCGCAGGTCTCTTGCCGTACTTGACTGACAATGGTACCCACACCATGTTTCCGACGCCGAGGAGGAGGAAATTAAACTGCGGTCAATCCCACGATTAGCGCCATCAGACAACACTGGCAAGCCGAGACTCGTCAAACACTAGTTATAGGAAATCTAGTGGGGGCCTACCGTCAACAGAGCATTTACTTGTTGCTCAGATTTTTGAAACTGACCCTGCAGTAAGACAGTGGCCACGGAAAGGCCAGCTCCCGCAAAGTTTGCGACGAAGTTGAAGAGAGCCATTGAGAGCAGGGCGAGAATCTTGACCCAACGCGGCCAGCGCAACGGGTCCTTCGGATCGCTTGACGGTGGTGGCCAGAAACCCAGGCCGTGGTGATGTTTCGACGAAACATCAACCGCGACCTGTTCAGGAACAAACGCAATCCGATTCTGCGCCATTGCTGTGCGAGATTGAAAAGAAACGACAATGTTCTGCAGTTGTCGTTTGAAGAGTAATTTTAATCAGAATTGTGTCAATTAAAGTTTGCCAGTCAACGCGATATATGGGTTGGGAGCGAGGAGACGCTAGACTGGTTAGAGACTAGTCACAAGCGTGGTCCCTTCCCCATGGGGTAATGGCGGCAATTTCGGGAGAGATCTCAGATGATCGCGTGTAGTTTGTCCCCGTGTGGCTGTCGTGGTCTTTGATCTTGAATGGAGATTCCTGCATGAGAAAATATCGTGAGCTGACGTGTTTCTCAAGGCTCTACCGGATCCTACGCACAGACTTCGACTCCTGAAACGCCCTAGTCGTAAGATACGAGGCTGGTATCATTCGGTTAGGACTCGGGGTGGGACGGGGCTATATCGGGTCGTCGCCGACAGGTTTCTTGACCGGCTACACTGATGAGCTAGGAGAAGATATGAAGGACGCGATTTCTCCTCGACCCCGGTAACTCATAAGTAGTGGCACTAGCCATATTTGGCCCAAAGATTCATCAGTGTGGTTTTCTACATTGTCAACGAAATGGCCGGGCACTTCCGTGGTACCTTGCCGCCGGCCAGCAAGTCCTTCTCTAACCTGCCCCAATTCTCGGGTTTCATGAAGCCATGTCGTTTTGAGGGCGAGGTCCACCATCTCGAGGTTCAAGGCACAATACCTCCTGAGCTGGATGGCACGTTCTATAGGGTCATGCCTGACCCACAGTTCCCACCATTCGTCGATAACGATCCGGTAAGCGCCCAGTATTGCCATTCGGCCAACTGATTTTCCGTCTGCAAGTGAGCTAGCCTATCAGAGCAGTGTGGAGCTCTCCATTCATAGCTGATTCCGGCAACAACAGTGGTTCAATGGCGACGGTAACATTAGCGCCTTTCGCTTTCACAATGGAAACGTCAACTTTCAGCAGAAGTATGTACGAACCGAGAAATTTATTCGTGAGAGAGAAGCACAACGCGCTCTTGGCGGTACGTTATTCCAGGTGGCAGTAAAGCAATGCCAGCTAAACCGCCTTAGGGAAATATCGGAACAAGTACACGGATGCCGTGGAGTTCAAGATTCGTACGACAGCCAACACCAACATCTTCTACTTCAACAAGGTTCTTCTTGCCATCAAGGAAGATGCTCCGCCGTACGCACTCGACCCTGTGACACTTGAGACAACAGCGCTCTGTGATTTCGACGGTCAGTTGCCCAGCTTGACGTTCACGGCTCATCCAAAGGTCGATCCCAGTACCAAAGAGCTGGTCGGCTTCGGCTACGAGGCCAGAGGAGACGGCACTCCAGATGCCTGCTACTACACGATTAGTCCAGACGGCAAGTTTACCGAAGCCGTGTGGATCGTCGCTCCCGTTGTTGGGCTGATGCACGACTTCGCCGTGACTGAAAACTGGGTACGTTTCGTTCTGAAATTCTACTATTACAATTTCAATGGCTCTGGCGCTAAACAACAATAGGTCTTGTTTCCTATCATCCCGCAGATCTGCGATATTGACCGGCTCAAGCAAGGGGGAGAGCACTGGCAGTGGGACCCAAAAGTGCCCATCTACCTAGGTGTCCTTCCGCGCCGAGGAGCCAAGGGAACTGATGTCAAGGTAAGATTGGTACATGAAATACATCGAAACTTGCAAGCTCTTGCCAGACGCTGACATCTCCTTACGGACCACAGTGGTTTCGAGCACCGAATGCTTTCCCTGGCCATAGCACCAACGCATACGAAACACCGGACGGGAAGGTCGTATTTGACCTACCTCTAACAGATAAGAACGTCTTTTTCTGGTGGCCAGATGCTGAAGGTAATGCCCAGACCCAGAAAGTATCAAGGCGCAGTATGTCCGCTTTACCATCGATCCAAAGGCAACCGACCTCGGGCTACCAACTCCGGAGGTAATCCTCCAACGTGATATGGAGTTCCCGCGTATTGATGATAGAGTGGCAATGACACGTCACCGTCACAGCTTCTTTGATATGATGGACCCCAAGCTAGGCACCGACTTCGGGGTGATCGCGCCAGTTCTCGGTGGCGGGCACCCACTTTATAATTCCCTCGGTCACCTTGACCACGAAACTGGCAAGCTTGAAGTCTATTTCCCCGGTCCGACACACATGGTACAGGAACCGGTGTTTGTACCACGATCGATGGACGCTCCGGAAGGCGACGGGTTCTTGGTAGCCCTGGTCAGTAATTATGCTACCATGTCGAGCGAGTTGCACATTGTGGATACGCGGAGCTTTTCATCCGCGAAGGCTATTGTCCAGCTTAACCTCAGGCTGAGAGCTGGTCTGCATGGCAACTGGGTTGACGCTAAAGAGCTTGCTGCGGAGTGAGGTTGCTCGGGATGCTACGGAGGTCTAGTTTAGATGCTTCCGGCGGTGTTATTAGTTGACATTATTGAGGCCAAATTGACAATTGACAGTTTTGCTCCTGGTATTTGCAAATTCTCGGTAGCCATATCTGGTGTCCTTTCCATCACCCACATCTTTGCCTCCAACAAAAGCCGGATAGAATAGATTTTGCCGACTATCGTGAAAAGTTCTTGAGGATTTCTAAGGCTTTGACATTCATCTACCATAATCTGTTTCCAGTTGCTCTCTATATGGAAATCCGTGGCAGAAGCGGTGCATCGGTACTAGCAATGCCAAGCAGGCTCGCCAGCTTTTGAGTTCCAGGATTTAAAAGACATGAGCCTACTCCACAAGCGTTATTTCTCACCAAGGAAAAGAATCTTTGACTCTAACTCGATGGAGGAACTGAGCTAATATGTTGTAACTAGATAATAGATCTGAAATAGATCTGATGACATCGTCCCAAGCGCCCAAGTTGTGAGTTTAATCCGAGACATACTTCTCAACATCTATGCCTTCGACGCGATAAAAGCCGAGGGCTTTAAGCATGGGCTTGTCATCAAAACGATACAAGTACACCCTCTCATTCCCGTTAGCGGAGTGCTGATAGCGGTGCCAGGCCGGAATGCAAAACGTATCGCCCTGCTTCCACTTGAGCGTCGTATCACCAATGCTGGTGCTGCCCGACCCCTCTATGACATGGTAAACCGAGGATGCAGTTTCACAGACAGCTGGCGAGTGCGCTCCTGCGCTTAGCCTCTCCGCAGAGGCGCCGATGATTCGGCTAACTACAAATTGTGTCAGCATTGAAGGACATGAATAGTTACTGGCCGAAGAGTTTGAGAAGAAACAAAAGCGAAAAGATGAGCCAGTTTAGTGGTTAAGACTTACTCTCGCGGCCGTCCTTCTTCAAATACGGCTCAGAAGCCCAGTTCTCGTTTTTCGCATCAAGTTTCCCCTGCATCCCAGACCATGGGAATGCTATGGGCGAATCATCGACATCCTCAGCTGGATACCGCGAAGATGCGTAGTGCTCAACAAAGTGTATCGGGAAGTGGATGAAATTGGGCAGATCGAGCCCATCAAGCCAGATAACTGGTTTGTCGTCTCCGCCTTCCTCGTCAGCCCCCTTCTTACCGTGGTCGTGCCAGTTCCAGGTCGGAGTCACGATCACGTCTCGGGGTCTCATAGCTACGCGTTGACCATGAACAGCGGTGAAACCTCCCTGGCCCTCGATAATGAAACGACAGGCGAAGGCCGTGTGCCTGTGGGCAGGAGCGGTCTCATGTGGCTGAACCAGCTGGAGGCCAGCGTAGAGAGTGTCGGTTGTGTAAGGCGCAGCTGCGTGCGGAGGTTAGTTAAGTTCTTCTTGTATCTTGAGGGGCATTAAAGGTTTGAGGCAAATTGATACCCCGAGCAGGATTAGTTAGCATCAAAACGCGGCGTTCGGCTTGTTTCTCTGCGATCAGATCTCCGGCGCGTAACAAATAAGGCCGGACATCATCATAGGACCAAAGGTATGGCACTGTTTGTGGATTCGGTGCCGGGGGGTTCAGCCGCTGCATCTGTGCCCAGAGAGGGGCCATGTTCGTAGCCTTAATCGCCTCCACAAGTTGCTCGGCTGTCTTGATTGACTCTGCCTTGTTTTCGTGTCCATTGTTGTGCGGGCCGTTTTCGCCCATTCCGTTTGTATGTGTCATTGTCGTGGTTTTCAGATATTGTCCAATACGTCCAAACCAAATGCTAGTGGGGGACTGACTACACAGAGGTTGTCTGCCAA
This sequence comes from Scedosporium boydii, assembly GCA_002221725.1. NCBI lineage: Eukaryota > Fungi > Ascomycota > Sordariomycetes > Microascales > Microascaceae > Scedosporium > Scedosporium boydii. Next base: position 108,954 of record NJFT01000023.1, read on the forward strand.
AGGTTATTTTTGGACAAACACATCTTCCTCTGTTCTGAATTTCATATATTAATATCAAGTATTTTCATGCTATGCGTAACATCCATACTACTTGAGTTAGAGGTTACCTATCCGACTACATTCCGACCTACCCCCGGGTCTGAATGACAGGAGTTCATTGGTTAATTTGTGGCACTCCGGCTTCCGATTCTCAGCAAACGGTTCACCTCGGCTGCCTCCGGGGATATATCGGGACGCTCCCGAGTAGTGGATGCCAAGCAATACTCCTGCCATAGTACAAATTCACCGTGACAGATTAATTCAAGACGACAATTAGGTAGCACTTAACAGACTTATTTGAACCTCATAATTTAGCTCCCAAATTTCCTGTGTGCCTGATATTGACTCTATTGTGCCATGGACGGAAGTAGGATAGGGCTTAATGACATGCGTCGCTTTGAGCCGGTGGGTACTTTTTCCTCGGAATCCCCAATTCCACAAAGTCGTATTATTGATGTCTTATCTAATTTTTGCTGCTATGGCATCAAGTCTTTCGAATATCCCTCTCGGTCAACAAAACTTCTCGAAAGATTGACGAAGACGAGCAGTTCTCAGAATGGTACCAACCTCAAAGCCAAGGTTCCGCTCCGTGTCCTGGTCGTCGGCGCGGGACTGGGTGGACTGGCCACCGCAGTCGCACTCGCACGTCGAGGACATGAAGTAACCGTCCTAGAGCAGGCCCCTATCCTTGGAGAAGTATGGCGGAACCAGAACCATTGTTTATTGAATCTATGCTGATAACACGACCCGCGACCAGGTTGGGGCTGGAATCCAAATCCCTTCCAACTCTGCCCGTCTCCTCCTCTCCTGGGGAATTGGCCCTTACTTTGAGGGCCGCGTCGTTGCACCAGAAGGGATGACATTTCGCAGGTGGCAGAACGGAGAGGCAATTGGGTACACGAAACTAGTCCCCGATTTCGAGGAGACATACGGGGCGTCGTTCCTTGTCATCCATCGTGCAGATTTTCACAGTGCTCTTTGCCGCCTGGCATCCCAGCTTAGCGTGGAAATTATTACGAATAGCAGAGTTGTCAGCTACGATGAGGCCCTTCCGTCAGTAAAGACTTCAGACGGCCGAGAATATTCGGCTGACATAGTTGTTGCCGCCGATGGAGTGAAGTCAGTTGCGCGACCAATGGTGCTCGGTGGACAAGACAAGCCTGCGCAGAAGACTGGATTCGCGGCATATCGTGCCGTTGTCGACACTGACGAGATGAAGAATGATCCCGATACGGCGTGGCTACTTGAGAAACCTCAGCTCAATATCTGGTAGGTTTAGATTCGGCCATATAGCTGTGATTGACTAAGACGAATTAGGATTGGAGAAGATCGACATGTCATGACCTACTGCATTGCGGGCGGGAAGGCCTTCAACATGGTCTTGTCCCACGTTGACCATAGCGACCCGTCCACCTGGAAACCGGAGAATGCCATTCGGGATATGAAGGAGTACTTCAATGACTGGGATCCGAAGTAACTACTCCCTTGTCCCATGGAAATCATGCATACAGATTTGAATATATCGCTGACAATGTCCAGGTTGAGAAAGGTAATCGACTTAATCAAGGAAACGATCAAGTGGCCACTCTTAAGCGGAACCCCTCTCCCTACTTGGATCTCGAAAAGTCAGAAAATCGTCCTGCTTGGTGATGCTGCACACGCCATGGTCCCGTACATGTCGCAAGGGGCCGCAATGGCTGTCGAGGATGGTGCCGCGTTGGCCGAGTTGCTCTCTCTGATTCAATCGAAAAAGCAAATCCCCGAAGCTTTCCGCCTCTTTGAAAAAGAGAGGATGAAACGGAGTGGAGGAATGCAGTCAGCCAGCCTTGTGAACGGAAAGTTGTGGCATTTCCCCGACGGGCCGGAGCAGCAGGCTCGAGATCGCGGGATGAGGGCTGAGGTAGAAGGAAAACATTTCCTTGAGAGCACCAACCAATGGAGCGATCCTGTGACGCAAATGTGGGCATATGGATATGATGCGGAAGAGGCCGTGAGGAAGTTGTGGTACGCTGAAATGGGAGTGAAGGAGTCGAGATTGTGAATGGAGACTGCGATAATGTATGCCAAACAAGATTATCTAGAGAGCGCAATTTCCCATGTCGATGCCATCACAGAGTAATAGTCTCTACTTCATAGCTTGGCCTTGCCCTTGCCGAAGCTCCCTTATATTAACCCCCATCGGCTCTAGGCCACATGCTTCTCTACCTTGTATCTAATATCTATCATACATTGACATCATTTCGGTGGTTTTACTCTCCGGTCCAACTACCGAACTCTATTAAGCGTATTGCTCTTCAGAAATAAACTACAGGACGTGCATGGTCGCTTGTGCAAGTTGCATGGGAAGCAGGAGAGTAATTATGAATTGCACTAGTTGCAGTCACTTTAACCTGAAGATATTATACCGAGGTAGTATCTCTCCGATTTTAGTGTCTAGAACCCGAGATTCTTCCAACTACACACCACTCAAGTAGCTTAGGGAGCAAATTCGACTCCGTTCCTCAAGGTTCCGATCTTGGAGATCTTAACCTCCATCTTTGTCCCAGGCACAAGATACTTCGGCGGTTTCAACCCGGCACCCACTCCTTTTCATCATCGAGGGGCATTAGTATATCCTCATCTTGCAAATCAAGAAGGGGGCTAACGGTGAATACGTACCTCCTGGAGTTCCAGTCATAATCACACTGCCTTTCTGCAATGTTGTCCCTGACGAGAGGTGCGCAATTAGGCGCGGCACAGAGAAGACTAAATCGTCCAAACCAGCGTCTTGCCGGAGTTCTCCATCAACAATGGTCTGCAGGTGGAGTTCGGCGGGATCTGGGATGAGACTGCTAGAGACGAGAACCGGTCCCATGGGCGCATAAGTGTCAAATCCTTTAGAGAACCCCCACTGAGGTACACCACCTGCTAGGGCTGGACTTCGCTGCCATTTGCGGGACGAGATGTCGTTTCCCGCGGTGTATGCGGCAACATAATCGAGCGCTTCTGACTCCGGTACGTCCTTCGCGTCTTTTCCTATGACGACAACCTGTGAATATGCAATCTCTATTAGCCTCTAGTAATATGAAATATCATGGGGCTGAAATGCAGTTTCCTGGCTTACCAGTTCTCCTTCGTAATCTGCCTGGTCGTCTTGAGCAATCTTCGGAATAACTACGTTGGTATCGTGGTCTGCTACCGTAGTCGACGGCTTGAAGAAGATGGACGGGAACGGGGGCTGTGTTCGGCCAGCCTCCCGGACTTTCAAACAAATCAGACTGTCAGTTGGTCCCTGGTAACTCGGAATCTGACCGCCTGTCAAACTCACTGTGAGTCGCGTAATTCAGCCCCACGCAACGCAATATCGGGACGTCCCCTGGTGCAAGGGGCCCGAGCAGCTTCCTCACCGTGACGATCTCGTCGGTCACTTTGGTCGACGGCGCTTCGCCATAAGGGTCGCCTTGAATAACCTTGGCCTTTAGGCCTGTTTCTGCAGTTGTACTGCCAATGTCGAAATCGGGACTGGGAAGGGCTGGCTCCCCGTATAGAGTCCGTCCATCTGTCGCCACAAAGCGTATCAAACGTTCCCAGACGACCCTCATGTTTAAGTTGTGATATAAATTATGGGCTAGGTTACAACGTGTTGGCGTCAGATCTCACAGAACCGATTGCGTTATTGGATATATTCTTTGACAGAAATAGACAGATTATTTTCCCGTAATGTCGAGGTGGTCGGTTTATGGGACGAATTCGGTTACGAAGAGGTCAACCACGGAAGGCGGAACGCGGAGCCCGGGACGTAGCCGATGGTTCCCCGGACCTTTCCTGCTTTGACCGAGGGTAGCCAAAAATAAATTGGCTCTTGGATCTCAAAGGAGAGCTACTTCGTATTTGGTATAGGCTGCACCATCCAATAGGCTCCAATCATGTCCTTGGCTAACTTGATTACGCATACTTCGTACATTGGCGAAATGCATCTGGTCAGATATACCTGGTGTTGGAGCGTGGGACTAGAACCAAGGCGGGGAAGTGGGGACTGGCGGAATGTGGAGGAAAAGGGGGGGTGGGGGACCGTGACGCGCAGACTTTAGATTGATCTTGAGAGTGTAGTGCACATCATGCTCCTCGCCGCCTCCATATATGGTCGGCTTCAATCCCAGCGTTTCCCCGGTAAATCGAACCACTATCCCCAAAATAAGCACGCAAGTTGATTACTCACATTCCGAGTCGGCCCTGGTCCCCACTACCTCACTGGTCTCGCATAATTTAAGCGTTCCGTCTCCGGGATCGGACTTGCGTCGATGGGGAATGACGACGAAAGCTCGGCAGCCGGGACTGTGGTACCCGCCGAATATAGGTCTGGTCCGGACGGCGTTGAGTCGGCCTCTCAACCTCCGAAACGCCGTCGGATTGCCTTGGCCTGCTCTGCGTGTCGGATACGGAAATCCCGTGTCAGCCCTCCTTCTCCTTCTCTAGTTGTCCGTGCCTTTCATGCCATAGCTAACTAGTTCTCAATTGACAGTGTAATGGCGTAAGACCTAAATGTGAGCCCTGTGAAAGGCTGGGCTTCGAATGCATCTACGAACTGCCTGAAACATCGGCTAACCTCCTAGTACCAAAGGAGTGAGTAACCTTTCCCGTGGTCCATGAACCCCGGCATTGAGGAGCCCGTATATACTGACACGGCTGGCTGAAATGCAGCCTCTTCTCTGCTCTCGAGGACAGAGTTAAACTTCTGGAGGCGGTGGTTAAGCAGCATGGCGATCGCTTGACTGTAGTAGAAAATGATCAACCAAAGAACAGCGCCCCTGGGCGGAGCCTTTCTCCGAGGCCTAGACTTAATATCCCGGGGACCGTCGTAGTGAATGTCGAAGGAAACCAAGACTTACCGACAGATCATAGTGGGACAGACGGTATGGCCATATCGTTCGTCGACGAACAGGATTGTGGGTTTTTCGGTGAGTGAAGCTACCCGTCCATCCCGATCATCTCCAAGGGGCAACCAACTGAGTATTAAACAGGGCCCTCTTCAAACATTGCCTTCATGCGTCACATCTTTCGTGCTATGGCCAGGAGAAGTAAGGCATTACATGATGGTCTCTCTCCACTCTCAACGTCGAACATCGGTCTGTACGAAGCAGGCATCATCAGCGTCTCCCGGCCAATTTCCCCCACAACGCCCACTTTAAACCCTGTTCATCCTACCGCCCAGGCAGATGCGACCGGAGCTAATCTTCTCCCCCCGCATTGTGAGACTGAGAAACTTATCAGAGCATACTTCTCGAACACGGGCCTCCTCTTTCCGTTCATACACCAAGAGAGCTTTCTTGCTGTCTACGACAGTATGAAATCGCAAAATTTTCGTACCAACGTGAGGCGCGTCTGGCTGGGTCTTCTCAACATGATCCTCGCCATGGCTGTCTGCACCACTGGTTGGGCGGAAGACGCTACGGAATATCGAGCGGAACAGTCAGATATCTTCTACCGTCGAGCCAGGGAACTTTGCAAGACGCAAATGCTGAGGGGAACAACACTCGAAACCGGTAAGAGTTTACTCCTCAACAGGGACAATAACATTTGGATTTCAACATTAACTCTGGAACAGTGCAGTATCTCTTACTCACCAGCCAGTATCTCCAGGGGACTCAGAAGTCGGTGCAGACGTGGACAACGCACGGCTTGGCAGTTAAAGCGGCTCTGTCAATCGGCCTGCATTCTGCGGACGCAATGGCCAAGTTTCCCCCAATAGAACAAGAAATGAGGAAAAGAACTTGGTTTGGATGTATACTGCTAGACAGGTAACTCTTCCCTTTGTGCGATGTCTCGAGGTTTGCTTCCTCGTTCTTCTTGAATCGCAAAGTTATCAAACATTTTCTTACCTTGAATCAGGAGCTTGAGCATGACCTTCGGTCGACCGAGTGCAATACCCGAAGATTATGTCAAGATAGACCTCCCAACACCGATTCCATCCTGTGATGAGCAACTAAGTGCCACTGAGGGCATTAGTGTAGCCTTCTTTAATGCGACGATGTAAGTTTCCTAGGGGAGTACATCACCCTGACAAGCGAGGTCTGACGTTGGCTTCAACAGAAAGTTATACCGAGTCATGTGGAAGATAATGGCGACACTTTATGGGCACAATTTGGGGTTCAACGAGTCGCCATCTAAAACGTCAATGATAACTCAGATTTTCCAATTAGAGCAGGAACTAGTCGACTGGCAGAATTCGCTTCCACCACCTCTCTTCCTAAGATCATCATCTAATCTGCCGACGGAAGGCGATGCCGAGGATGTAATCGCCGAACGATTTAGATTAATTCTAAGTCTTCGATATCTTAACGTCCAACTCCTTCTTCACAGACCTAGCCTCGTCAAATCGCTGGGTGACTTTACCATAGAGTCGAATTCGTCAGCTCGACAAGGAAAGACGGTAAATCAAATGCAGGTCAACTTTAATCGTACATGTGTGCGCGTGGCGGAGGATATCATTGAAATCATTCATGTTGTTCTGACAAGACCCGGCCTGGGACGGCAGTTAATTGGAGCATGGTGGTTTACATTATATTACAGTAAGTCCTGTACCGTGAATTGCCAGCGTGAGCGGGTTCAATAAGATCGCTAATGGAGACCATAGCCTTCAACGCGGCTTTGGCCATTTTCGGGAGTCTTCTGCTTCCGAGTGATGACACGCCAGTCGATCCTGTTTCCAGGCTAGGCCACAGAGACCGTAGAAAGCAGTTTCTAGAAAAGGCCATTGAGGCTCTTACCCGACTTGATACCCAGAATGCGGTTCTACACCGATGTATAGATTATCTCAGACAGCTTACGGGGCTCATCACTACCTGGAGTAGGTTTCAGCTTCAACAATTGACTCTTGATGCAACATATCTCGTAGCCACTAACGCTCTTTGTTGTTCCTCAACAGAACCCTCGTCTCCTCGGACAATTCATTTCAACGGTCCTACCCCAGCAGGTTTACAGAATGAACACCTAGAACTAGATACTCTTCAAGGCGACGGAGATGTTAACCCGGACTTACTGGCCGGCATGCCGCTGCTTTTCGAAAAATCCGCTACTGGGTTTGAGGATGAGCTTGAACTCGGTCATTTTTTTGCAACAGAGTTTCAGAGATGGTTTGAGCGGTTTCCAACCTAGGATTCACATTCATTAACTGTTATCAAACGAACCCAAATGCGAATGATGTCAATTTATTCATGATACGGTTGACTAGGTGTATTAAAACTGTGGGTGAGCGGCGCTATCAGTCTATATATTGTTTTGAGGAATGTCGCTTCCCTGATTTTCTGTGAAATTGGGATCTTGAGAACTAGAGACTTGATGGCAGAAGTGGAGGGTAGTGGAAATCTGAACAAGCGAGGTTTTTCGGTTAACCCTTCTTGGAGTAAGCGAGAAAGGGGGTCAGGATGGAGTGGAGGAGATTCTCATGCATTGCGTGGACGTCGCAGTTGGAATAGACAGCCCCGTCCCACAGAAAGGTTCTGTTAATCATTATGGGTCGTGCGTGGCATTGGTTCTGCTTTTAGAACCCTTGGCGCTGTGGGTGTTCCCCTTTCTCTGTCTCCATTTAAAGATTGTCTCTGCTGAGGCTGTCCGAATCGCGGTCCAAAGTGCCGGCGGGCTTATTCATTACCCCACGACGCATTGTGCAATTATCGAGATTTGCTAGTGTGGGGAATCAAATTATCCGATAACACTAAACTCAATTCGAGCGAGCCTCGGCACTCTACGAAGTACTCCGTAATTGTGTATTCTTATCTCCGGTGACGACAAAGACATCAACTTGAATCCAATCCGGGCCGCCTCCAGCTCAGTGATCCGTAATTACTTCCCCGTCCAATTTCATTTCAACTACAAAGGTAGATGTCGCCGAAAATATCCAATAGCCACGACCCTGAGCGAGGACAGTCTCGTCTTCCGTCATTTATTTTCTCATCATTTAAAGCCAACGACTCTCTTGGGCCTACGATGCGTGGCATTCAAGTCTCCAAATACGTCAAGGTGAGCCCGAGACGAAGCCCAAGAAATCATGAGAACATCGGGGATTGACTTTTCGCCTCAGGGGCCTCGAGAGCTCGAAATTTCGGATCTCGCTGAACCAAAGGCCAATTCTGACCAATATGTAATCGAAATCCATGCGGCAGCCACGAACTTCTTCGACATCCTGCAAATTCAGGGTAAATATCAGCATCAGCCACGTAAGTCATCCCAGTTTTGCTTTATTTCTCTTATAGTCATCCAGATAGACATGTATTAACTCTCTTTTTCGATAGCCTTCCCCTGGGTAGCTGGAGCCGAATTCGCCGGCGTGGTCATTGCCACACCCTCGTCCTCGAAATCTCCCAAGTTTCCCGTAGGCTCCCGCGTCTTCGGTGCATCCCAAGGCTCGTACGCCACCAAGGTCGTCGCGAAAGAAGAGCAACTTCTTCCCGTGCCCCGAGGCTGGTCTTTCCGCGACGCCGCCGGCCTGTTCGTGACCGCTCCTACCTCCTACGCTGCCTTGGTCCTGCGCGCCGGTGTTAAGGCCGGAGACTACGTCCTTGTCCACGCCGCGGCTGGCGGTGTCGGGCTAGCTGCTGTGCAGATCGCAAAGGCATTTGGTGCTACTGTCATTGCAACCGCCGGCACGGCGCGTAAGCGCGAGGTGGCTCAACGCTATGGGGCCGATCATGTCGTGGATTACCGGGATGATAAGTGGCCTGAGATTGTGAAGAAGCTCACCAAAGGCAAGGGTGTTGACATTGTCTATGACCCCGTGGGCCTGGTGGATAAAAGCACTAAGTGCATTGCGTGGAACGGAAGGATCCTTGTAATTGGCTTCGCCGCAGGAACGATTGAGAAGGTGGCCATGAACAAAGTGTTGTTGAAGAATATGAGTCTTGTCGGAATTCACTGGGGCCAGTACGCCAACCATGAGAAGGAGACCGTGCCCATTGTTTGGGAGGGTATTATGAAGCTGATTGATGAGGGCAAATTCAAGGGGACGGTTTTCTCGGATAAGAGTTTTGTGGGGCTTGAGGCGGTGCCTGATGCATTGATCGCCTTGGGAGGTAGGGAGACTTGGGGCAAGGTCGTCGTCGACATACCACAAGGCAAGGAAAATAAGCTATGAAATATTACGGGCCTATGAGATTCTCGGAAATGTTCAACATTAGGAGAACTCGTATCCTTGACCTCAACGATCACTTTTAACTCTCGAGTGGTATATGTTTTACGAAATATTTCTTGACTCGAGCTTCACTACATATCCCAGCGTTTGACATATAACTCCATATGTAAGATATACCTGTTACTTCTCCCCAATTACTTTATTACATTATCGCTCAACCTCTTGTCCTGTGAGTATCGTCGCCAATCCCATCGCTCCAGTGATCATGCCAGCACGTACGATTCCTGCCTGAATGCCGCCCTCTTCCAACAGAATATCCACTCTCTGGCCACGTCCTAGCTGAGGCGGGCCAATCCCACGGTCCTCCAAGACGTCCCATACTCTCTTATACAACGAAAACGTAGCGTTACGTCTGTCGAGAAGCGCTTGGTGAGTTTCAGCCCCAATGTGCCATTTAGCACCGTGGGAGAGGAGCGCACCGAAGTCCTCTCTCCTGGATATACCCTGGTCAATCTCTTCATCCACGGCTACAGCATAGTCCAGGATGTGCTCAAATATTCCGTAATTCTCTAGAGCCTCCGCGTCTAGGTATTTGGCTGCAACCAAGAGCAGGGAGTTTCCAGTTTTGGATAATGTTCCGGGAAAAGAGTAGAAGCGGTCAAAAGGCGACCGGGCCCCTATGGCGAGGATATGAGCGTAGTTCAAACCCAGCTTGCCACGGCGTACGTACTATTTTGCGGTCTGATGGATGAACTGAATGAAGAACTGGGGCTTGACTTCAACGGGCCGATGGCGAATATCACTAGGACCGCTATATGGTCGATCCGTTATCAGTAGTGTGCTGGCGCTCAATTCTGGGTGTGTAATAGGCGCACTTCTGGGTCTTGAGTGAGAATTACCTTCCTCATCCCCACCCTGATGATCACCAGGACTAATTGATCGGGCCAGAGGTGGGAGATGGGTGGGTGGTAATGGTATCGCCTCCAATAAACCCCCACTTCTACTCGCCAGCCAGAATAACTCATCAGCTCCCCGATCCATCTGGCCATGGATAGCGCTCAAGGTGCAATCCCGCAAGACCCTAAGGGAAAACGGCGATACAGCGGAAAGAGCCAGTTGCAGGAGTACATGTGATTCGAGGGCGTGGATTGGCTCAACTCGACTTAACGCACGGGCGTATAGCTCCTCTAACCCTTCGGGCATGTTTGATACCAAACTCTCGAGTATAAAAAGTGGCGTTCCATCTCGGATACCTGAGCAGACTTCATCCACGACAATCCTGACCCAAATGAAAACGCCAAGTGCCTTTTCGGTAATAGTACTAATTAGTGTGCGAATCACTGGGATCGACTCATCTACCCGACCCTCTGAAGCCTTGTGAAGTCGGTCCCTGATGTAAGTGGCGATATCGCGTCTCGTATGGTCGTGAATGGAAAATTGGGGAACATCGGCGAAACTATCTTGGAAAACGGGCCAGGGGCGACTGGCCAGGCATATTTTAAATGTGAGCCGATCCTGAGGCATAAAGACAAGCCGGTAGGTAAGATCTCGGATGACAGTCAGGAGGCGGTTATTATCTCCCAAATGCTCATCCAGAGCATCGATGAAGAAGCAAATACCGACCGGTTGTAGTGGTACGTTCTCGGCATATTTGTTACCATCGAGGACTTGATAAAGGCAAGTTTCAAGGGTATTCTCGTCCCATTCCGGAACGGGCTTTCTCTGGTCCTGGACAAGCCTATTATAGAATGCTTCGATGATGGGAAAGGATTCTGGTATGTGACTCAAGATTTGATAAAGCAGTTCCTGTAACATACCCCTGAGAGTCTTTTGGGCGACGGATCCTCGGTCATGGAAGAAAAATCCAAGGAGACACCAGGATCGACCACAAGGAGATGTTTCGAGTAGGAGTGAGGCAGTCCTTGGATCTTCCATTGCAAACCGCATCAGCGTTAATTTTCCAGAACCCGGCTTCCCTGTTACCCAGAACATGGGTTGCTGGGGGCTCCTTAGAGAGCCAATCGTGAAAAGGAACAGTGTTAGGATTGAAGAGCCATTCGAAGCTGTTTTTATGTCTTCGTGAGACCTGCGTTATTCTGTCCCTAGCTGTTGTGTCGTTTAAGCTCGAAAGGCAGTCTGGTAAGATACTTAGCTTCCTAGCTCTAAGTCGGTTATAACCTTAGAAAAAACACGGTTGACAGTCAACTAACCTTTAAATGGCTTCGAAATCATCCCTAGTGACATCGTAACGGATTAGAGTTGAACGTAGGAGTAGAATGACCTGAGCCATACTTTCGGACCGTGAAGGGATTGAAACTTACGAGTAGCGGCGGATTGAATTTCCCTCACCCAGCGATTAAGAACATTCTTTACTCTCACGAAGTCGATATCCCGAGCGGACGTAAATTTCGCCATTTCTCGATGGTTTGCCGGAATTGAACCCGTTTCTTCGCTGCCATGGCCGACCAAGGTGGAGTCTGGATCGACGATAACTGCACTAATCACGCCGAACTTGCGCACCTCTCTCTCTTCCGAGAACGAGAAGATCTGCAAGCCTTCGTGTTTCCTGAGAGTCTCATAGAAGTTCTTGGTGATGCGTTCAAGTGTTTCGGAATTCTTCTCAAGCGCCTGCAAGAGCTGCGTGTTGGCTCGCTGAGCTGCGTGTTGGCTCGCTGAGCTGCGAATATTTCCGTCGCGCGGAACATCTTTCGGCCTACGGAGGCAGATTTAGACCCTCGGTGAGGCGTCCCTAGAAAACAGACGCCAAAAGTAGCTGTTAGGATGTCGCCCAGACGCTTGTTGCCAACCTCCCCGGCAGACTGGTTTAACGCATCCTTGACCACTAAGCCGCCTAAGCTACGAGCGACAAATACCAGGGGGAGCCGCCGGTCAGTTTCGTCTCGAAGGGAAGCTAGGTCATTTGGGAGATTTCGTGCATGTCGGTAAAGTGTATTGAGGCCGGCGGAGGACATGAATTTGCCGACATCCGCGTCATAGCCCCAGCTATAGATGTGGACATTGGGTAGGGCGTCCGGGAGTAGGTCCTTTGGCCAAAACACGTATTCGGAGTTCCCTTCGCTGCTAGAGGCAGGGAGGGATAGGGTTTCTAGTCGAGGATCATCGAGAAGCGTTTTGGTCGCGGATTTTGAGTGGTTTCGGCGTTCGCCAGTCCATGTTTTTTGCGGGTGGCCGAAGAGGCCGTGGACAAATATTATTCTATAAAATCACAGAATGCGTCAGCTTCATTATACGCGGCCACGCGTCCCGATAGCTGCCGTATCTGCCCGGAGCTAGAGAAACCATCACAAGACATCACGGGATGAATTGGTGTGGAGCTCACATCGCAATACTTTTCACATCAGAGGCTGGTGTATAAACCTCATTCAATCCGTTTCTCAGCTCCATTTCATTTAGGAATCGTCAGCGCATCCCAAGAAAATCCAAAACCACAAGAGGAGGCGATGGAAAAGGTTTTGTTCTAGATGTCAAGAAACGTTGAGAATTGCGCGACGAGGAGACCCCTCAAGATCCCAGCCTGATCCCAGCCCTACTCTTAATCCGTCTACCGCTAATTGGACCAGCCTAGCCAATCGCCATGCTCGAATCACAAAGCCACTTTCGCAGGACTTAGCGTGGAGCTGAGCTGAGGACTGCAGGGGCGACTGACGACGGTCTGTGGAGAGCAAGAGCTATCTGAAGGATCATGGTGGTATTTACGGCATGCTCTTATTATGTCGGACTTCGCTCGTTGTTCCGCTATTGTGGTGTTGTTAATTTGGAAAGCCTAAATCAATAATGTTTGAAATTGAAAATTATCCAGATATATTTATAAATCTCCTAAAATGCTCGCGTCGATCTCGTCCGCATCCGAATTATCTACGGCACCAGTGATATGAGAGGAGGTGGTGCTTGCTTCCGTTGGGTATTAATCCTAACGAGACCAACAGACAGTCCTTCATCGCCTAACATGCGGACAACCAGGGCTGGTGGCCATCATCCTCCACTATTAGTACAAGTAGAAAAACATCGCGCACGTCTTTGTGACGACCGGTTCCTCAACATGAAGGATTTCAAACGCGATGTTCCTCGACCCTTTAGAGGGACCGCAAGCCCGACGCTTCCACATACCACGCTTAGCGAGAGCGATGCCCTGGCTGAGGAGGGACTGTACAGCGGAGGATGCTCCGCCAAAGCCAGGCCGCATTCCGCGAGGAGAAAGGGATGGGTGGCCTAGTGGTTATGTCTGGGGAGTTATAAAAGAGATTTTCATCTTCTTTCTCGACAAGAGTTAAATATATATATTAAATTTCCAACTGTGTCAACAAAGTTCCGAGGATACGTTGCAAACTACTTGCACGCGGGCCAATTCAGGAATCTAGGTCGTCTAGGATTTCTGGAGCAGGGACTTGAAGGCATCAACCAAGGTATCCTGACCACGTCTCACGTTCTCTGAACTATTCATCTCCTCCTCCTGAATGCCTCCCGGCAAAAAGGAGAGTGTCATCTCCACGAAAGCACCGACAATGTTAGGGGGAAGGATATTGGTGTAGAAGGAAGTAAGCTGATCTTTCTCGATTAGCTTGACTTCGATCTTCTTCCCAGTGACTTCTTCGAATGCACGCTGCACATCCAAGGTCGAGTACGACTTCGGACCGTGGAGGTTGAAGATGTACGGGTTTGCCTTCAATGGGGATCCTGTCGCGAGTAGCTCAGTCGCGGCGGTTCTCCCAATGTCACGGGCCGATATCTGAACAGAAGACACGTTAACAAGTACACTCTTCATTCTGGTGGATACTTATGGGTCATACCATCGGAAGCTTAAAGTCAATCGGGGTGATGGTTGAATAGAAGAAAGGCGGATCTGCCTGGATGGTTTCCAGAGCGGAGGCCCAGTTCTCCATGAAATAGCCATTCCTGATAAACACCACTTCTGGCGCTGCCGACCAGAATATTTTCTCACTTTCGTGGTTCGTCCGAACCTCTCCCTATGCACAGCAATACCTAGTTTAGTACCTGGATCCCCAATGCAGACAGAAGACCAGTACGTACAACACCTTCCGCATGTTGCGCTCCCATGCTGGAAATGTAAACAAGCCGCCGAACTGTGCCGGACCTCTCGATCGCATTGCGCACGTTGGTTGCGGCCTTCTTTGTCTCGGCGATGAAGTCGGAGCCGTCGTACTTGGGCGGAGTCAAGGCCAAAACGGCATCCGAGCCAGTGAAGTCTAGGCTTCCGGCATCACTAAGATCGGCTTTCACAGCTTTGAAGTTGGGGTGAGACTTGAACTCGGCCGGTACCTTGCTCAGGTTTCGATAGATGCCGATGACGGTAGGACGCGTCTCATCGTTGAGCAGTTTTTCAACTGCGGCCCGTAAGGTTTGGGCCGATGCTGGAACAACAGTAATCTGCATGATGAGAGAAGTGAATGATCTGGGTGAGGGCTAGTGCTAGTAGGATCAATTCAATTGACCAACAATGAAACAATTTTCAAAACTGAAGAAGGCAAGAGACTTTGAATACGGGGTTGTGGGTGTAGTCTAGTTTATATTTCCAAGAGTAACATGAGCGACATGAGTGTCCAGAGACCTTCAGTCTGGTGAGACGTTATCACGCAACGAGGCAGACATGCAGACACACTGGGAAATATAACCCGGTGGGTCGAGTCTCAGAGTTTCGTCCATGCTGAGCCACCAGGCGGGAGTCGAGAACCACCGCCCGGCCCACTAAACTAACGGTGAATCGTCGAGAAAGATGGTGATTTACAATTGCCTGCTTGGATCGCACATTCATCATGCAAAATAGTCGAACTCAAATGCGGGGGATTGATAATCAGGATCCTCCGGCCTCCAGCTCTACGTTTCATTCCAAAGTCTTGGCGATTTATATTTCCTAATCGGGTATAGCAACTCCTCAAGCACATCAGATCTGAATAATCTGATGGAGGTTTACGAGTCTCAAAGAGCAACCTAAGCCGGTTTTGGAAGCATTACGAGCCAAGCCCAGTTTATATCCCGTCGCTGGCAATCACTTGGCAAAACTTTGCCCCAACAGAAGAAAAACATCCATCGTCCATCAGCCGACCAGAGAAAGATGAAGGTTCGACAAGTCACAGTATGTAATACCTGCAGGTCACGGAAGCTAGGTGTACGTCCTCTACAAGCCCGCCCTTGAGTGACCTGAGGAGACCTGACTTTCTCTAGTGTGACGGCAAACGACCAGCATGTGGCCAGTGCCTGCATTCGGGACGGCGATGCCCCGGATACCGGACCGATCTCATTTTCCGGCCCCCCTTGCTAGTGTCTAGCTCCCCCGGACCAATACCTTTACATCGAAGGCGACAAAATGCGGCCCCTTCCAAGCGCCGGGTGGACCGAAAGCAGCCGCCGCTTTCAAGCCCTAGCCAGCCCCCACCCGCCACAACCGCACCAATGCTACCTCCTATTCGCCTGCTGAGCTGGCCTCTGCGTGATGTCATCTCGTTTTGCGTGCAGAATTTCGTCCCTGTTCCAGAGCACCCGTTGCTCTCCGATAATCCGCGGAGGCCGCGTGCCCAGATGTGCGGAGCTTGGGTGGAAGCGCTTCCGGAGCTGGCGATTGGGGATGACGCCGAACCCCTGCCATCTGCCATCAAGGCTCTTGGAGTCACGCTAGCCGTCTTCGGTCAGACGACTAGGGCACCAATTCCGGATGCCCTCGAGGCTCAGTGTGCCGCTCTCGGTACTTTGCAGTCCGCCATCCGCGATAATACCATTTCGCCTTCGAACGAACTGGCCGCTACCGTAATGTGCTTGTTTGTATCAGAGGTAAAATTACACGATAGCTCAATGATTTCGTCTTAGATGTATGATCAAGCTAACCATCTTTTCCCTACCGGTAGATGCTGCTACCCACCTCGGCTATGAGCTCCGTGATCCACGAAAGGGGCATTGGTGACCTAATTCGGGTTAATAAGCCCTCCTTCTACTCCTTTGGGTTACCGCACAAACTCTTTGTTGGATTCCGGCCAACTCTTGTAGGCTTCGCTGCTTTTTCATATATCAAGACAGCCCAAATTTGAATCCACCCGCCTGACTGACTCTCGCAGATGCTTCACGCTTTCCTGAAACGCAAGTCCACATTCCTGGCAGATGACGACTGGAAAAGTGAACCATTCGGCATTTTCCCAGCAACTCCGCTTCAAGCTCTCATGAGTGAAGCTGCCATGATCTCCACTATATTTGAAAACCTCGATAACGTAAAAAGTGATCCACAGATCCGGGACCAGATAGTTTCAGAGTCGACGTCTAAATTAATCCAAGTAGTGAATCGCCTTGAGCAATGGGAAAAGGCGGAGTTGTCTGCCTATCAGAGCCCCCTGTGGTGGACAGTGACCACGGCCGATGGTGAGATTTACCTCTGGTTCCGGAACCTTGAAGTGGCCAGCTGCCTCGCCAACCTCTGGGCCTTCAGAATTATCTGCCTTACGAGCGTTATACAATTAAGAAGGGAATGTCCCGGCTTACTGCTGCAGGAAATAACTATAGACGGGAAATCCATAGACGGCGTCGAAGTAACTGGGGAAATTATCCAGCTGTCCACCCGGATTATGCGAAGCATGGAATTTTGGACCCAGGGAAAACTGGGAATACACGGAGCTGCGTCGGCTGCAATGCCTCTACAAACTGCCATCCAGGCCCTCGGCGGAATGAGAAGTGATTCGGAAGCAGGGTCCAGAAGCTATTCCAAGACGGTAGAGAGGATCATGGAAAAGAGGGGATTTAAGGGGTGTCTGGTCCGTGGGATTGCTATGGAATCTTAATGGAACTAAGTCTTCTTCTACGTCTGTTACCCTGAAAACGTCAGCAGGCAGTAAGTGTGTGGAGCCTTAGAATTGCATTTCGCTTCGTGGTGGATCTACGTGCTATGTATGCATTTGCAAACGAACTGGCGACTTCGTTCGAGGCAAAATATTGTACGTCTGAAGACCAGACTTAATGCTCTTGTTCGGAGTGCAAGGCGGTATTTTAAATAGGTCCTATCGACCTAGACTTCAAGAATCCTTCAAGGATAGTGGCGAATTCTACTTCTCTGCGGAAACAAAGCAGCCGGGGACTGTGGCATGGCGTCCGTAATCTTTGGCTGCAGCATTTCCAACACAAAATTAGGGAGTTTGTACATTCCTACCACGTATATTGGCTTCGTATCATAGGACTACACACCAATTATAATGTATAATGTAGAAGTAGCAAAAGAAACGGGAAACATCAATGCCGTAAAATGCCGTAACTGTGTCACAAGTCCGGACAGGAACAAGGGGGAAGTCGCGGATTTATAATAAGGCACTGGTTATATACCACCACTTACAGTCAAGAGGCGCTGGCAGAGTCACTTGTGGCATCTTTTTGCTACCATTTGGCTCAGCCCTAAATAGGTTAAACGTGGCAACTCACAATGTGTGATGTTCGATACTGGATCGAGATCGGGTCGACCCACCATCCAGAGAGCCTCTGTCCACCTCAGTCTCGGCTTCCACGAAGCCCACCCGCTGGCGAACTTTGGAGGAGTACGGAGTGCCCGAGGTTGCTCTAACCACCTGCCAAGTCGGGCACGGACGAAACTCCTCCTCACACCTGGATGCCAATGGCCCTTATGCAGAATCAGGTCATCCAGATCACCGAGGTTTTCAATTTTTATCCATAATAGGGGTATGAAGCTCCCTCACCGCTGCGAACCTCGTCTTGGCAGACCGCCAGGGCAACAGCACAATTCCTAAGACGGCCTGAGAAACGGGCACTTCTGGCGACGTTGAGGAGGTGCAATTCGATTCATCTAGCGATCGTAACGGAGTTGAAAGCATCAATTGCTTATGAAAAAGAAATAAAAAAAATAAAAAAGGAAGAAAAAAAGGGAGAAAACGGCGTCATGGTAAGGAGGGGTTCTTCCCCTGCCCACTCCAGAAAAGAAAGAGGATGGCACATTCAAAAGGAGTCAAGCATGTCAAGCAACACCTCCGAGGGTCGCACACACTCGAGAGTCACCCGTGGCAGACGCAGCGTCGACATTCCCCAATGTAAGAAGAAGTGGATCAATATCCCCAGGTCTACGAGCCTTTCGTTCGGCAAAAATGGACCCAAACCGCGGTCTATACATGCACCAACTCACAGAGTTTTTTCATAGCGGGCCTAGGAGAACTCTCTCGGCAGAAAGTGGCTCAGAATACGGGATGCTTTCTTCTGGGACAAAGGAGGCCATAGCCTCCCTCTCTTTCGGCTGGCTCGGAAGGTTAAACTCTCGGATCACAGCCTTTTCTACTGCCGCGAAGCCCTTCAAATCCTGTGTGAGCAGTTTCTTGGAAATGAATCGTCGGTGACAGAATTGGACGGGCTTGCAGAATCTCGGCTTCGGCAAACCCTTGATGCTAACTGGGGCGATTTCGAGGAGCAACTCCGCCTCGACGAGTGAAATATTAGTTCCAGAGACGCGAAACTTAGTCGGTCGACGTACATGGTGTAGAGCGATCCACAAGAGAGCGATACTTGGTTTGATAATGTGGATTGAAAGTCAAGGGGAGAATAATTTTAATGACTAGCCAGGATGAAAACCCACCAGAGCTATCGAAGACATCTTCTCTAACTGCTTCCAAAGGGAAGGGGGCAAGAGCGGCGGTCTCCCACCACAATACCACTCTGCTTGCTTTGATCCGCATTACTTAAAATAGTCCATCGGCCACTACGTCTGAACTTCCTATCCTAAAGTGAATAGGGCCTCCGCGGTCTCTTCTTTTCATCCATCAACATGTTTTAATGATAAACTGTTCCAGACGAGGCAGCCTTCTTTTATGGTTATGGAGTTGTAGAGAATCAGGGGGCAAGTATTGTCCAATAGGAGTGAGGAGAGAGACTGCTCATTGAAGGGACCAAATTCGGCAAACGGCAGAGGGAGGGGAGGAACATTGCCCCGGATTACGGTTGGACCCACCAGTCGGGGCCGGGCTGCTCAGCTGGCTCCGTCGGGGACTCCGGGGTGAGGGGCAAGGGCGAGGGTGATCATGAAGTTCATCCCACGGACCAGGTCAGGCTTTATTGGACGATATCTGCGTGGCTGATTTGGGCAGGACCAGAAACTGAGAGCACGAGGCTTTGCATGGTTTCCCAATGCAGGGGCTAATTATCTGCAGTCTATAAGGGGCATGTATGCATCGATCAATTCAACGCAAAGAACAACTACACGTGAAGTGAAGACCGTGGCTGCCGCTGCCACTCCTGGGTCTAGACTGTATCTAATCAATCAAGTAAACGCCACCAGTGTGACATCCGTGGTCGGAGGAGACTTGGCTCGCGTGTAGAAGCTAGCTTGATGAAGATAAAGAGGTGGAGAAAGCAGCTCTAATGATGCAACGGGTTGCCAGTTACCTTGTAGATGGCTCGGTTAACGTTTGATAAACTGTGCGGCGTCGTGCGATTACCTTCTGGTCTTGAAGCCACCCACTTGGCATTTCCATGGAGCTTGAAGAAGGTGTGCCACCCTGCTGGTGAGAGTGCCCATAATAAGCGCAGCATTCTGGGCAGCAACCTTGTCCTGGTTTATTTCCCCTGCCAAGTGCTCAATGTCAAGGTGGCTGTGCCGCGGCTGCCCCGGATTCGGATTAGTAGATCTAAATTAGGTTGTGACAATACGACAAAGTTGCGCACGGAGACTGTCGGAGAGTGATTGTTTGTTGCGCTTTTAAGATTACTTAACACGTGCGTGCGTCTCGGATTGGCCTTCGCCAGGCTCTTCCTTGTAGACTGAGGGAAATGTGGATGGACTGGGCTGTCAGCATCTATTCTGATCGTAAGGTCCACAGCCCAGACTGTGGCTTCCTTGGATGCACGTAACAAATTTAGAACTCGGTTATGGCTACCTCGGTATGGGAGGCTGACATAGCGTATGTATCTTCTTCAGCATTCACGACAGTCAGATATCCCCTAAAGCTACTAAGAATAGAGATGCTCGACAATACCAAGAGGACACTGAGAGTAATATCGTCGAACTCTTACTCCAACGACCCATCCCGCGCGTGTATTGTGTCTTGTCCCCTAATCTCCAGCCCACTCAGGTTCAGCTCAGCTCGGAATATTGTGAACTTCTCCCTGGAGGCTGAACAAGCCAAAACCGGAATTCAGGGCTTGACTTCCCTGCTTCCCACAAATATATAAAGACTTCAACTTCATCCCAACAATCTGATCAACTCCTCACCTCCATCCACACATCCACCAAGCCTACTCCCCTACTCATCAACTCTTTCCTTCTTGCCATCCGCAATCAGTCAAATCTACACGCAGCCGCAGCTCCTTCATCATTTTCACAATGAAGCTCGCCACCGCTTTCACCACCCTCGTCCTCGCCTTCTCCTCGTTGGCCAGCGCGGCCTCGTACCCCATCACCGGCACCACTGTTAACTGCCGCTCTGGACCTGGCACTAGCTACTCCGTCAAGAAGACCTACGCCAAGGGCGCCAAGGTCACCATCTCCTGCCAGACCTCGGGCACCAGCGTCAACGGAAACAACATCTGGGACAAGACTCGTGATGGCTGCTACGTAGCGGACTACTACGTCAAGACTGGCACCAACGGCTATGTCACTGGCAAGTGCTCCACGGGCTCGAACCCGGGCACCGGCATTCCCGGCCCCATGACGGATGACTACCCCTACAAGGGCAGCTGCGGCGGTGTCGACCCCTGGAACTACTACAAGTGCCAATGTACCAGCTTCGTCGCTTGGCGTGTCAACAAGCGACTTGGACTCAACTTCCACAACCAGTACAAGGGTGCCCACTGGGGTAATGCCAACTCCTGGGATGAGGCTGCCAAGAAGACTGGCGTCAAGGTTGACAAGAACCCCGTCCCCGGTTGCATCGCTCAGACCAATGCTGGCAGCTACGGACATGTCGCCTGGGTTACTAGGGTCTCTGGTGACAAGGTGACTGTTGAGGAGTACAACTACGGTGGCAAGGAGCGCTACGGCACCCGAACCGTTCCCAAGAGCACCTTCAACTACATTCATGTCAAGGTTTAAAGTACTGTCAGGGGGCAGGCCGTAAGGGCTTGGAAAAATCTGGAACTCGGGAAGGCTGGAAGTCGCAATGTTGAACTGTGACGGCGACGCTCCTAATCATGGGGGTTCACTTGTGGGAGACTCTGTCCTCCGCTAGTGTATCCGTGGATATCTTGTTTCTTTCCTATGTCGTTCACTTCTTACTGTATCTATCTCTCTTCTCTTTCCGCTGACTTGTGCCGGGTATCGGTATAAAGGCGGCCATAATTCAAATTGCGCCCACTGAGGGGTTTTGTTGTTTTGCCTTAATTTTAACGCCGCTCACTCTTACATCCCTGGTGTCATGTATGACAATTTGAACCCTCCTCAGTCCGACATGTACCCTACTTCTCACTTTGCTAAATGACTTCCGGTTTGGCTAGTCGTACTTTCTTGAAATATAAAACTTTGGTCTGCGGGTTGTGCAGGACTGATACTCTAAAGCACCGCCTTAGAAAGCGTGATTGGTGCGCCTTTGGCTCTGGAGGAGAAGGGGCTCCAGCGAAGCCAGCTCCAACGAAGATATCACCCCCGGTAACGGACCGAATATGCGGGACCATTGTAATGGAAGGTACAAGTGGTTGGTTCAAATTGGAAAGATATAGCCAAGGTGGGCCAATTATAGAATCAAATGTGACCTTCCTTGAAGTTGATGGCGGCGGGCCCGTGATGGAGCCGGCTGCCCGACTTAATACAAAGCGTCTCGGACCCTGCGTAGTTGTTGGACCAAGGATCATTTGAATGTGCCTGGTAGGCAGGTACCTACTAACTATTTCCTCGGTGCACCAAAAAATCGAAAAAAATAAATTCGCTTTTTTTCTCGATAAACAAATAGGAGAACATCCGTGGCCCAGAGTTTTAGCCGGCGCTGCGTTGTTACACGAAGCAATGGTCCGTCTCCACCCGCGACGTATTCACCACGATTGCATCGCCCCTTCCCGACACTTCCTTTCGCGACGTCGCCGATTCTAATCTTACGTTTCCTGATCCTCACTACATATAATGAGCCAGAAAAAGGGTAGCCTCCAAACAGAAGATTGGAGTGGAAGTCGCCTGCGGCACCAGCACCTATTTTTTCAAAACCAAATAAAGATGACAACACCGATTTAAAGTCAAATCTTAATCACGTGGGCTTGCCAGATCCAAGTTCTCATCGTGGCTTGTCTGAGTCGTCGTGAATTATCATAAAACTTCTCGCGAAGTAGCGAATCTAACATCTAATATTAATAGGGGCTGTCCACCACACCTAAAAGCCTCTCTCCCCCGAATCAGCACGAACTTGTTGAATCAGTATGACCCCTTCTCAAACCCTTCCTTAAATAATGATGTCTTGAGCATCTTCGAAGTCCTCGCGCTCATCGAACTTCGGCCCAAAGCTACATATGAATGCTGCCAAATCACCGTAATGGGCCTCGATGAACTTCAGCTCGTCGGCGAGGGAATAAGGGCCAGGCAGAACGGCCTCCCAGCGAGTTAGTCCCGGTCGTTGTGGTTATCGTCGTCGTCGCTGGACATGATGGCGCGAAGGATATTGCGGCCCTCTTCGCGATCCTCATCCTTGTAGATGCTGAGACCGTGGCTCTGTAGGAACTTGAATTCGCCGTCCCAGTGTTTCTTGAGCCACTGCTTTTCCTCATCCGAAAGGGGAGGAGGTACCTCCGTGGACTCGGGTACATTGGCCGCACGCGATGCCTCCCATTTTTCCCGCTCGCTATCGGCCCATCGCACGTTGATGTAGTATCCTGCCCCCGGAACAAAGGGCGAGGGGCCAACCGCCGGCCCAACTGGTGGATCGCTTAACTTGACTTCGAAGAGAATGGCCTGGGGGTCAAAGTAGGCAACGGTCCTATCCTGCATATCGTAGATCACTCCACTTGTGTTGTCCGTGCCTGGTCCTCCCATCCGGACATCATATTCCTTCAAAATCGGATTTCCAATGACGTTTCTTCTAGATTGTAGGGATGTGAAGGACGTTGTGGAGTCGAAGGATGCTGTGAGATTGCGGTCCGGTAGCATTTGGGTCTCGTTTGACCGGAAGGTTGACCGTGCCGATCCCTACGACGACCAGCTCGGACCCTCCGATCAAGGAGCCGACCGTGGAATTGATAGGTGTGTAGTCGGCGCCAAACCACGACCGATCCTTAGCGGCGCTGAAATGGGTTAGACGTTAGCTAAGACTTCAATTGGGCCTGGAATCTACCAACGGATGGGATGTAATAGATTACAGATGGACGAGGGGGTGCATATGACTTGGAGGCGGTCATCTTGGGAGAGGGTGGTCATCATACTCACTGGACATTAGAATTATTGGACCAAATCCATGAAGGGCATGGAAGTTGCTCGACCATGGTCGATTATCCGTTATCCGGTGCGTGAATAGCTCAGTACGTCAGATCCGTGTTTGATTGGCAGATCTAATGGCGACCGTGGGACGCAAACAGTCGAGTTGGCGATGAGTTGGCGATGTGAAGCGTGTTGAGAGTGCCTGACCCAATAAAGCAGTTCAATTGACATCATAGATTCTGGCCTGGCGACCGGGTAAACATCGGCACGGAACCATATCGGCGGAATGGGAAATGTGGGAACAAACGTTGATGGGAAGACAAGAGGGAAATGTAGGACTGGAATCCGACAGGGGGTAAAAATGTGAGGTTGGAATCTGACAGGGGGTAAAAATGTAAGGTTGGAATCCAACAAGAGTAAAAATGTAAGTTTGGAATCCAACCGGGGGTAAAAATGTAAGATTAGAAGCCAACAAGGGGTTTCCTGGTGGAACTAGGAAAAACGGTGCCCTACTCGCTTTGAGGTCCGGCAGCTCTGGCCACCAACAGGAAAGATGATTGGAGGAGTACGCACCCTGCCACCCTCATCAGCAGCCTCGAGATCGGTACGTATCTACCGAGGTATGTGGGGCAGCGCTGTGACTTAGATTACCACCCCAACCTTTTAAACACCCCCCCATATTGCTATTCGTATCACAAAGACAGTCAAAATTGACATACTGAAGCAAGTTTCTTCCTTAGACCTCATCTACTTCCATTAAAAACAAGCTGATATCTCCTATGTAGACAGATGCGGAGAGGGGTGGAAACTAAGACGAACTACATGAGCTCCTGCTGGAGCGAGCGCACTTGGATCGGCTGTGTTGCAGGGGTGTCGGCTCGAGAAGTTTAATAGAATGAATAATTAGCGGCCCCTTGAAGCAGTTGGCCTTGCGGCGGTGCTCGGACATTGAAAGAACAGTCGCCTCCTTGACCGCGTGCGATCGCGTCGGGGTGCGAGGCTTGAGGGGTAAAACGAGGGGTTTGCTGGTTGACTCCCCTAACATTGTGCCAGGAAATAGTGTATATCTGTGACTTATTTCGTCCAGAATTTTGACAGTCGGTGAGGCATCAATTGATTATTATTGTATTGACCCGACCAACTTAAAAAATAGCCTGACATATTTACCTTTATATTTTTCGATTCAATCCAAAAATATTTCCTGTATCTGGCCACTGACTGCAACAGTTCGATACAAAGTCACAGAAAACGACACGTGAAATTCGTGGCGTTCCTACGCTGGGCGAATTCACGCCATCGCCCCTTCCTGCCTCATTCCTTCAATTGTTCACACCACGTCCCCAAATTTAATCTTCCATTTCCCCACTTCCACTCTTGCGCACATTCAATTATGATGAGACAGACAAGGTCGGCCTCCAAAAAGGAGATCGAGGGAGAAATCACATCGAATGGTCCACTTTCGGTACAAGCGCCGGTTCCGAAACCTAAGACGGCAACGCCAGAAGCCAGCACCCTGGAAATCCTCGCCTTCGAAAGTCCAGATGCCCTGGAAACCTGGCTCGCAGCAAACCACACGACCCAAACTCAAGGCATCTGGGTGAAGCTCGCCAAGAAATCCTCGGGCATTCCCTCCGTCACCTACAACGAACTCGTCGACCTCGCCCTCTGCTATGGCTGGATCGACGGCCAGCGCAAGTCCCACGACGAATTTCACTTCGTCCAGCGCTTTACCCCGCGTCGGAAACGTAGCATCTGGTCCAAGAAGAATATCGACCGGGTCGTCGTGCTGACGGAGGCGGGGCGCATGACGGCCCG
The DNA here is from genome assembly GCA_002221725.1 of Scedosporium boydii. Taxonomy (NCBI): domain Eukaryota; kingdom Fungi; phylum Ascomycota; class Sordariomycetes; order Microascales; family Microascaceae; genus Scedosporium; species Scedosporium boydii. The sequence continues at coordinate 134,252 of NJFT01000023.1, forward strand.
GGGTCGGGCAGAGGTTGAAGCTGCGAAGGCAGACGGGCGGTGGGTACAGGCGTATGCTGGGTCAAGCACGATTCAAGTGACTCCCGAGTTTCAAACGGCGCTGGATAAGAATAAGAAGGCCAAGAGGTTCTTTGAGGGGTTAGGGAAGTCGCAGCGATACGCGTTTCTGTGGAGGATAGCGACCGCTAAGAGGCCGGAGACGCGGAAGAAGAGGATTGAACAGTTTATAGAGTTGCTTGCGGAAAATAAGACGCTGTGAATTCCGCGCGGTTGAGAAATTTCATGAATACATGCCTAGAAGAGTTGTCTGAACGGGGAGTTGGGAGAATGTCATTCAGCGGGGTATGCGCTGCTGTACAACATGATGCCTAATATCAAGCACAAGACATCTTACCTGGTGTTCGCTAGTTCTGCTGTTCTTCTTCACTCTGTGGCGCAACCACCTTTACACTCTTTCAATTGTTGTGAATCAATATGAATAAATTCTTTTCTGTCAAAGACACATCCACTCATAAATCCATACTCTTAAGCTCGGCAGCTTGTAAGACAGATCATCTCTTCACTTCATTCTATCATTAACCAGATTAACTAAAGATGCATGTGCATCCCCAGATAATGTCTGTTACACCTAGACATCATTAGTGCTTTTTTCACAGGAGGCCATCTGTAACATAGGCATCACGTGGTGACTTACTGCTCTTTCGTGAATTGGGCCCCTAGGCCGAGGAGGTCAACAGACTGACTTTCCTTTGTTGTCTTTGGCTTGGCTTTAGAAGTGCTCTTGACAGGACTTTTTGGCTCTTTCTTTCCGGATTTCATAGGGGCTGGTTCAGGCGAGCCCTTGCGGGCAGTCGTACTGGCGGTGTCGAAATGATGGCTATGAAAAGGTGAGGAGCGGCTCAAGATACTCATGCTTCCCCGGGCGCTTACTCGGCGGGAGGACTCGGAGGTGATGCCGCGGGGGGGGGGGGGGGGGGGTGTGAGGGTTGAGAGAAACAAGGTATCAACAATAGAGATACACGTAGACAAGAAAGGGTAAAGGAAAGACGACAGGGAACTAGACTCAGCGTGCACATAACAAGCAGCTTGCGTCCAGGGAGGTTACGCCGTGCAAATGGACAATGTTTGAGGTATAAGAGACACATGTTTACAGGCGTGTGGGAGCAGAATTGTCAAAACATAAACCATATAGGACGAAATGACGGTCATTGAAGGAAGGGCAGCTCAGTTGAACAGAGGAAATTGAACCGTGACATACCTTTTGGACATTTCAGGTAGATTAGGTTAGAGAAACTGACGTCTGACGTGCTAGCGAATGATAATTGATAGATGCTCTTCAGAAGTCTTGGTGAGGAAAGTTATTTTAGAAAGTCACCACGAATGTTGCGAAGGGGAAGAGCCGTGGATGTTGTAGAAGAGGATAGAGAATCCATGGACCCGAGCCAAGGGGCAACTTGTGGTTTATATCAACGAAAATTCCGGGGACATAGCCAGAGTCCCCGGGCAGACATGGCTCGTTTGAAAGAGGTGGTCTCGCACGTCTCATGTACTCACGCTCTCCCGAGTGTATCTGCATCATGGATGTACACTGGACTTTTATATTGATAGCCCAAGCATTCAAGGGCTGTAACGTGACGCCTGGGCCATATCTGAGCTCGACATACACACGACAAATCCATGGGCAGGGCACCGAAGAACTGGGGGCATCAACAGACACAATGACAGTCATGCTTCTTCAGGAAGTTCCAAACTTGTGATGTATGGTTCTTGTTTGATTCTAATTGGCCAGTGACGTTTTGTCTGTCCACACACCCCTGTCAGCGGCAGAGAGCTCATCACTCAAATCTAGGGCGAAGTGAAGTTCTGGTCAACAGTGATTGGCCCATGGCCTTTTGCTCGGGAAGCTCCTCGCCATGGGTTGGATCCAGGACCTAAATCGGGGGACATCATTACGGTACCCCATCAGGGAAAAAAAAGCGGAGAGGGGATTTTAAGGTGGCGGTGATTGGTTTCTGGCCTTTTGTTCGGCGTCCAGGCAAACTCGCGGGCAGTCAACATGTGTCTCAGCTCCTGCACGCCTTGGACGCCTTAGAATGTGGTGCGTTTGCCAACCATTCGACCAGGCTCGCATACCTGAATGAAAACTATTTAAGAACCATCGACCGCTCAATTTCCACAGTCACTGGCTTCGTAGCTCTAGAAAAATTCCCTCCTCATCTTGATCTTCACGACCATATGCCCTCAAACCCTCATACCCCCCTGTATCGTATTTCACTGTCACGTCTTACTATAAGCGGCCATGAGCGTTGCTGACCTGCATCCTCATTCGGAGGAAGACAAATTCCTCGATCTTCCCTATGACGAGCGTTGGGAGAGGCTGAAGCCTGTCATCGTTCAACTTTACATGGGTCACCACGGGCCGAATGGTAGATCCCTCACCATCAGCCAAGTCGCCCAATTCATGAAAGTCCACTATTCATTTCATGCTGCGTAAGTTCCAGCGAGCTAAATAGGACATGGTACAGTCTCTAAGGATTTATGCTAATTAATAGCCAACCAGGGAGAGCCAATACAAGAGATGGTTCAGCAAATGGAATGTCCGCAAGCGAATCGTTGGCGACGAGAAGAAGGATATCGTCCAAGCCCTCGGTAGACGCAAGCGTGATGACACAAGTACATCAAATGTCCTAATTCAGCAAGGCAGCGGTGAAAAAAGAGTCGACACGAAACAGCTTAAGAGGTATCTACGGGATCAGGTTCGCAAGGATCAGCTGCAAACTGTAGCCGTCGGAGTGTAAGTAACTACCAGGCGATCACCGAGAAGAGGGTCATGAATCTGATAACGGTTTTACAGTCTTTCATCTTGGAACCTCCCATATGCGGCACTCACAAAGTCCATTTCTAAGGCTCCTGACAAGCCGTCACCTTTTGGAATTGCAGCAGCGACACCAGGTTATTTGGTCGTCAATAGCCCCTCTGCCGCAACACCTGGTCGGCAAAACGCTGGACCGTCCCCTCCAATGCAACTGGTTAGAGAAGCTCTCCTTCGTGACAGGTCGAGCCTCTTTTGCCAAGGCCGCCATGAAGAACTTCTCCAGACTTGCGGAAAAGAAGACCGCATGTACGTTTTTCAGTTTGAAGACCTCTTAGTCTTGTGACTTTTCAGCTAACAACCAATATTAGCATCTTGACCAACTACCTTCATGACTTCTACATGCAGTCCTTCGTGGCAGCAAAGCACTGGGGCCATGGCCCAAAAGCCTGGACAGGCGGCATGGTGTCTGCCTTGACACTCGGTATGCTGAACGAGGAAGGGCCACATACCCCTGCATCGCTCATGAACGGCCCCGCAGGCCATTACCCATCGGCGACGCGAGACCGTCGTCTGAAATTCCAACCACCGGATCCATTCTGCCGGTGGGTTATCCACGTCAAGGAAATGTCGTACGAAGCCATTCCCGAGCCAAGACTTGAACCACAAGAGGAATTTGACGTTACAAACACTTCATCATGGAGCTCTTGGACAGATGAGGAGATAAAAGCATCGTCTCTCGCAGATTCAATGAAGCTTTCCATAATGGGGAGCACTTTTACATCTGTGGCTCCTGAGAATTTGCCCATTTCCATCCCGGCTGTGTCTCAGTCGCTTGAGAAGGACTCCATGGCATTGGAGACTGACGCCTGGAAATTTGCAATTATTGCTGGAAATGTGAAACTTCTCGACGACATGTTCTACAAGAACGATTGCGAGGTGCCCGATTCCCTACTGGATATCTATCCTCTTCACCTCGCTGCAAACTATCTGGATGGTGGAAAGTCATGTTGCAAGGTATTCGGGGTCCTTTGCGAAATGCTGGGATTGGAGTATAGCTTCAGGAATCCTGTTGATGACCTCGGGCACACAATTCTGGATACTTTGCTGATCACCGTCCTACGATCTCATACGGAAATTACTCCAGACCAGGTTGGACCCCAGCTTGGATCATCCACCCGGTTCTCCGGGGAAGAGAAGGACATCTGCGGTAGATGGGACGTAGACACTCCGGCCGTCCGCGAGCTATTCCAACAAGGCTATGCCCGCATACCAGTCGATTGGAAGCATCCATTCTGTCACACAGCCGTCCAGGCCGTGTGCCACAGCGCAATTGCACTTTTTGGGCCACCAATATCCCCGGATATCAACGCTTCGAGCGGCCTTTTCGTTAGGCGTTGCGCAAATTGTGGCACTGAGCTCAAGCTTGGTCCACTCCATGCGATTGTCGTTACATCTTTCTACTTGGCGGAAAAGGGAATGGTAGGGGAGACTCTCTTTGGACCTCTGGCGGTTCTCGTGTGTCTTCTCCGACTTGGAGCCAATGCAAGTTTGTCTGCTGCGGTATCCGCCGATGACATTCTTGGAGTGGCAGATCCTAGTCGATGCAATCATGTCAACCAGACCGCTCGTCAGCTGATGGGAGCTGTCCCTCATCACACAATCTCCAGATGGACGTCAGAGTGTCAGACTGGATGGCGGTGCCTGTCCCAAGCACTTCTTCTTGCCGAGAAGGGGTCCATTGACAGATCCTACAACGACCAAAACTCCACATCCGATATAATCTACGACTTCACTACCCTGGAACCAACACCCGAGGCGCGCTTGCCTGTTTTTCAAAACGAGAATATGGACGACGATAACATTAGCGATAGCGATTACTGCTGTGAATTGGACGATGAATTGCAAGGCTATGCTCATACAAGCTGGGTGAAAATTCCAGGGGGCAATGCTGATCTTGGAGTCTTATGGGCAGCCATACAGGCCGAAATTCTGACTTACCGACGCCTGAAGGATAATGATCCCTGGATCTCAGACAATTTCTCGATGCAGGCCCTAAGAAGTTGGCTGGATGGGGAGACCGAGGTCTTCTGCACTCCACTGGTCAAAGACGGCCTGATGCATCCACACACCAAGTGTGGATGGTTCACGGGGCAGGATTTCTTTTGTCCCATTGCTGAGGAGGTTTGCAAAGCTCATTTTATGAACATGGATACGAGCAAGGAGGTGCATGACAGGGCCACCTTCAATTACCGGCCAGCATTTTGCGATGTCTGGGAGGGCATTGTGGGTCCGGAATCCAACGATAGCTGATGAGATGCCAAGAATTCGAGCACTCATCACAGCCCACTAGCCCTGTTTTTATAAGGCTCCAACTGTTCTTCTAGTTTCCACTCGGCACGTATTACTCTTTCTTTATTACTGAGGTACAGCGACATGACTTAGAAAAAAGGTTCTTGTGTCCAACTCTAAGCATCCAGATTCCTTCCTTCCTCTGTTACTAAACCCCCCACCAAGTACACATGTATCCTACGTTCTCACTGCGGGCTACATTTTTGCAGGAACATTCATGGGAATGCCTGGCCTAATTCAACACATAGAATCGGGTCTTCTTGATTGTCATAGATAAGCCACCCGTGGCTATGCTTCAATGAACGGGACACACACTACCTAGCTCCTTGAAAAGAGATATGGTTGTAAGAGACCCATACCTTGAGCCACTCTTCCCCGAATGAATCGCCTTCTTATTCACCTCCGAACACCGTAGCCCCGTCAGTTGAACCTATTATTCCCGTTTCGTCCAGATCTACCATTGCCAAGCCTATTCCGGTTGCGGCCTCTCCTACCCGTCGGAGTGGCGGTAGCTGAAGAGGTCGTGGCGGCTGCTCCACCGACGTTAACGGCAGCTCCCAGAATGGCTTTGGCAATCTCAATTCCCTGCTCGTCAGTCGTGGCAGCTGATGCAAGACCGGCTTGAGCAGCTGCCAAGTCCTTTTTATTCTGCTCGATCTGAGCATTGATGTCATCCTCGAACTCTGCGCTGACGATTTCATCGGGGACGTTCACATTGGGAGTGACATCGGTTTGCTGAACGGCAATGCATCCTCCGAAGTTCTGTTCGTTTCGGCATCGAACGGTACAGAAGTTTCCGGTCGACCCTATTTTTTGTCGGTTAGGAATCTGCCCGAAAGGGATCGGGAATATTTGTAAAGGTGCTCACCTCCGATGCAAGTCAAGTTGGCAGGCATTGTAACCGTCAATGTCAGGTTGCCAGTTCCGAACTCGGCGCTGTCTTGTTGGACGGTAAGAGGTGTTTGGCCCGAGACACCGAGGACATTGCTGGCTTCGTCAAGGTCACAGGTAAAGGGGCCAGAGCCCTCGGCGGTGCGTTGGCTGATGGTGACGGTAAGGTCACCGCCCTTCTCCACCCTGGTGAAGGTGCCAGCGGCGATGATCTTCTCGGTTTCACCAGATTGGCTGATGCCGCCTTTCAGGAGGGTTCGCCCGCACGCGTTCACGACGTTGCGCACGGTCTCTTCCTGGGAGAGGTAATTCGCGTCGGCCGGGTTGTTAATGTCAACTAAGAACGCCTTGTATTAGAGGTTATGTTGCAATTCTTTCCGCAGACATCTCTCCTCATGCGCATGGGATGAGAAGGAATTGGGCGCTTACCAGCCATGCCAACACTAGTTCCAAGAGTGCCCTTCGCGCTGATGATGACGCCCTGGGGGCGAGCGAACACGAGGGTTGCCGAAGCCAGGAGAGCTCGTGCAAGTGAATGCATGGTGTAAGGCGTGTTGGGTAGAACGAGAACGGGCAGAGTAAAAAAGAAATGGTCAGAGAAAAAAAATGTAAAAGAATGAAAAGAATATAGGTACGATTGAAAAGAATTGACCAGCAAAGAAGGTAAAAAGACTTAACCGAAAGTAGGTTGAAGCAAGAAGTGAAAGAAGCCTCTGGGGTTGGTGTTCCAACTACCAAATCGGCTTCACTCATCTAGGAATCGGGTACTATATAAAATGTCGCGAAGGAGGGTCCATTGATGATGGTCGTTATTTGATCCACTTTGCACACGACGTAGTCGTCAATAAGCCCCAAACATAAGACGCCCCAAATCCAGACGGGCTCTACGTCAACCCCGAGACCGATACTTCCTTGAGTATCATTCTCTTCACCACGTCATACGATGTTGATTGATGCGCCTACGACCCTGATACCCACGCGTATTCGATAAAGGCAAAAAAAAAAAAAAAAAAAAAAAAAAAAAAAAAAATCCAGAAGCGGCCTTCTAAGTAGGCCAGGGCGCGTATCAATCAATCTGATGTCCAGATGTCGCAGAGGTCTTGGCTGAGGCTCAGCTTCTGACGAGGGTGATCCAATAGGGACGTTGGAAACGATGGAGCCGCAACCAATTCGCTACCACTTCAACTACCCTCCGCTTAATTTTAATTAGCTACTTTGGACCCTGGGTGTGTTGGATTTATTAGTTTGGTTTTGACTTCGGGTTGGTGACCCACAGGCGCTCCTGGTTCGTGGACCCCCCTTGTGTCAAGAAGGTCGAATAGAGGGTCCGCCAAGCCTGTAGATGGGCCGATCATTGATCTCCGATCTACAAAGGTGCGCCGATCAGCCTCCGCCGAGTAGGTTATGCCTTGTTTCACCGCCTCCGAATCCTGGAATTGGGAACGTGGATGTTCATGCTCCAGGGGAAAATCTGTGAAACGGTCGTATCTCGAGCGGAGCCGCGACGAAACAATGTCGGCCATCTCTCACACATTGGATGGTTATTGTGAGATGATCCCAATTATGCAGAGGGGCTTGTTTGACGAAAGGATGAAAGGATGTCGAAGGCAATGATCGTCGGCGGCTGTCCAATTGACAGCGGGTCGTATATAGGGACATAATAATCCGATTTTCTTTGTTTCTAGATTTTCGTCTACCAGGACAGGTTTTTCTATTGTTCAGCGGAAGATTTCTTTTCTTTTACTTTCCAGTGCTGAGCACCACCGTTACTGCCCTTTATTTTTTTTTCTAGTGCAGTGCACCACATTTCGTTTCCACCATGAAGTTCGTTTCAGTCTTGTCGCTGGCTCTATTTTCCTTGGTACAAGGGCACAGCGTGATCCTTGCCGCCTTTGGAGAAGCAGGATCGCCCTCATCGGTTGGGTTCCTAGGTTTGTCTAGTCAAGTCTTCTAAAGATGTAAGATATTCGCTCACATGTCTCTCAATAGTCGATAGTTCCATTGCGCGAAACTGCTCCGGTATCAGCCCTTGCCAGCAGGACACCACCATCATCCGGGATGTCGAGATCAGCCAAAACATTACCGGTCTCTGTGGACGGACGGAGATTGAAGGGAACATCGATGTCAACAATAACATCGAGAACGCAATTAGCAACAACCAGGTGGCGCAAGTCCAGGCAGGCACTACCTTGACAGTGACTATACACCAAGTGAACCAGGATGGTAAGTAGAAATCCATTTCTTGGCAGTAAAGGTCACTAACATCTACTGTTGAATAGGTGCTGGCCCTTACGTATGCGAGCTATTTTCCAATTCAAGCACTACTACCGGTCAAAGGTTGGCTGTTACGAATGATGTGCCAGGTTTCAATGGTCTATCTCAGGCCAAGTTCAAGGCTTTCAACGTAACTGTACAAATGCCGACAAGCTTCGCCTGTACTGACGGTTCGTGATTCTTCGCCGCCGCTGTATTTAGGAGATAGTGAGCTAACTTATTATCAAGGCTCGACGGGAAACATCTGCACTGTCCGTTGCCGAAACAATGCACTTGCTGGGCCTTTCGGAGGTAAGCTTCGACTTTGCCCCTTAGTTGGCAAAAAAGTGAGCGTAGCTAACGAGCATCATAGGCTGCTTCGCCGTTGAGCAGACAGACTAGAGGAGTTCTAGCGGACAGACATTCTTTCAATATCCCGAACTGCTTCAACAATCCTGGCAAGTTCTGGCAAGCATAGCTGCAATCCACGCTGTGGTCTCTTATTGTTTCGCGAGGGTCATTGTCAGGCGCACAGGTTGTGCCTCTAGTTGCATACATCAATCAATTTGATGGCCTCGTCCTAGCTTGGTCGTTGGTACTATGAGATAGATGTGTAAACAAATTTCCAATTCAGGTAGATAGTATCCTCACGAGGCTGTAAATAATCCCAAGACCTTGTACCTCATTGCCACCTTTAATTATCTTTTGCTTTAAGTGTTCTCTGGTCTTCACGGCATGCTTCCAGTTCTCCTTCATCGGAAATCTTTTCGCGTTCTACAGATGGTTATTCGATGTAGAGCCAAAGTAGAACTAAAGTGGCTCCCTCGAGAGCAGGTCCGATTACGAAATTTGCGGGTTCGTGAAACTCGCGAACGCTCAAAATGGCAAACAGTGGAGCGACCTCCCATCACCTGGAGCGGATGTGTTCCTGAGGATTGCTTCGGCTTCCAATATTGGTGGAATTGATGGTGAATGGTCATTAACCCACTAATACTGGCCTTCCATGGGCCTCTCCTGACGGAACCGCGTAACGTCCCCTCCGTATCTTCCCGACGGCCGCAGCAGCGGCCCAAACCGAAACACTGCAGGAGCAACCAGAAACAGTGGCCATGAAGATGAGTCGATGTTAATTCCAGCAGGCGCCATCCTTGGAGTCCCATCTCTGACAGGTCATGGTTGTAGGACTGGCGCATAAGAAGTCTGGCCAATTTCTTGGCATACATCCGTTGAGGTCGTTGACAGCAGGTCAAGCGTGCATGCTTGCACAGATGGAAAGGCCCGTGGGCCGTGAGAGCTGTAATGTCACTGCGGAACATGCATCGTGTTTCATTCAAAGCTCGGTAAAGTAAAATTGGGAGAATTGTTCTTATTGTCTCAAGTCTGTGGATCAACTCTTGGCAACATATCCGTTCGTCCCCCACTGCCGAGGATCATCGTAAACTAATTCGTAAACCCTGCCTGGCCTCCGCGTCAGCTAGGGATAAGCGTCTGAGCATTGACTGAGTCCTCGCTCCATTAGGACGCATCAATGATTATCGGAGATTATAGGATCAGACGGCCCCTTCCGATGGGCCGGGCCTGGGAAAAACTCGTTACCCCCACGTTGTCCCAATCCTTCACGCCTCTTCAGCTACACAATACACTGTACCTCACCAACAAAGGAAAACCACCTTAGCCTAACGCTCCAACCCATTCCCCTCGAGGGCTTCCAGCCCATGCCCGCTCTTCTCTCGCGGGGCTTCTTAAGGTTGATTTCCGAGGCGTCTGACAATTCATCTTACACCTCTCCTTCCACGTCCACGTCGTCCCAGTCGATGTCGGCCGCATCTCCTTCAGGAAATTGCTCCTCATCATCGATGTCGCGCGCCTCGGTAGCGCCACATATGGCGCCGACACGTAGGAGGTCCCAAGATAGTTGCAGCAGATCGAAACTAGGAAGACGGTCGGAACTCCCAGCCTTGATGGTAAAGGTTTGTCCTGTCAGGAGTGGGAGTCCACTCGGCCGAAAGAAACTCCTTGAGCCCCAAGTAGCCTTTTCAGAGAGACCCCCTCGCGCTAAGATTTCATCGAGGCTGCGTCTTGGGATGCGGTCTCCGGGCTTAAGACTCGTATTGTTCAGCCAGTGTATCTGAACAACAATGGAGTCCTCGGTCTGGCGGAGGGGCTTCAGAGCCATTTTCGCATCGTCGAACCATTTATGCAATGTAGGGGTGAGAGAAATGAGATTTTGGGGCGATTCCAAGATCCTCTCGTCTTCGTAAAGCCGAGCCCATCTGTTAGCGTTCCCCGAGCCCCAGAAGTTGAGAAGCAGCCCGCGTATACTGTAGCGTCTTTTTCCCTCCCAAGTGGTATTGCTTGTATGAGGGAATATATGGGCTGCTTCGGGGTCGGCCGTTCCGGAGAAGATACATCGATTCCCATCTCTCTCTTTGCACTAATAGGCACCCGTATCAGCAAACCGCACATAATCAAGCCATCGAGTGGATATATACACGCTTCGCTTCGGAGACTTCATGAGCCCCTCCGCCAGCCCTGGATACTTGTGCAGGGGCTGGGGGTGCCGCTCTTGAGTTCCGTCCACCTCGATCGTGAACTAAAGAATCCAGAAGGAGTTAGTCTTGAAAGGCTAGCAAGGCAAATCGAGGTGGCTTACGATAGCTATGACATACAATCCTTGATCGCGGCCGGCGGGTACTCAATTAACGTTCTTATCCATTGCTCCATTTTGGCCCAGCAGTTCTCATCCGCTTTCCGTTCATTCCAGGCCTCTCGAAGGTGTTTGATCGGAGCAACCATCAACACTGCCAGTGCAGCGCAGTTAATTGGGGCAACATGAGAATTCCCTCTCAAGAAAATTTGGATTTCCGCGAAAAGCTCCCGTCTTAATTTAAGATCGGTTATATAATCGGTTGTAGGCTCTGCGGAGACTGGATCCTTGGCGATGGCACGGAGGGTATCGTCGATCATCCCCGGATTTCGTCCATAGGCTTCTTTAAAGTCTTCTGGCAAGAGGACTTTCTTGTTTGAGGGTGCCATTTCCCGTAGCTCTGAAAAGTAAAGAAAAAAACTTGATTTCTGGGAAGAAATTTGACCTGGGGAATCTCAGAGGTTTGTTTTTGATGGTGGACGAGGGTGGCGTTGACGTAGAGGAGAGGGGACGCAGAAATGCCATGCCCCTTCCTTCCTCACATGATGATATGGGGCATTGAAGGTTCGCCATTTACGTTAAATATTACTAATGTTGAGAAGAATCAAGATAAAGTGGAAGGCGCGACTTGAGGTCGAAGTTAAACGCGTCTTCCAAATCATGTGGATTTCGCGCCTGCCACTTGCCTTCGTTCCGAGCTGGCTCTCAGATGACGGCCCCCAAGGTCGGGCCTGGCAATATAGTCAATTTCCCGGCGGCCTCGTTAGAATCACGGCATCTCGAAAGGTAGTTAAGAGGGCGTTCATAGGAATGCCCGATTTACACTGTGGAAGTGTTGGTTTGGTTGTGGTAACTATGGGTTGCTGCCCCCAGCAATGGCTGAAGGTGATGTACTTCGCCCTCCTGCCGTTGGCGTCCCTGAGTGTGATAGTTCCATCCGCAAGACCGACGTCAACGACCACGGAATATAAGCATACTTACCCGAACGTATTATAATTTTTGTAAAACTCACTCGTCTTGTGAAGTGCCAGGGTGTGGAAGCAATAGGGTTTCTTGAAAGCATCTACCGAATACAGGAGCGGATGCACATTCAAATTCAATATCGTTGATTCTTACTGGAATCACGCAAAACTGGTTCTTGCTGCGTATAAAAACTACTTTCCCAAACACAGCCTGATCTCGCTGGGAGATACTTTGAGATTCAACTGCATGAATCATGTTTACTCCAGATCGCTTGACACTCCCCCACCCGCCTTTCCGAGCGTCCGGAACACCACCCGAAAGAACAAAAAAAGGAAAAAAAAAAAAAAAAAAAGAAAGAAAGAGAGAAAAGAGCCAACTTCCTCGCCCGTTCTGTTAACCCGGCGAGGCAGATGCGCAGCAATGCCGCCGCAGACGAGGAAGAAAACACCACACCACCTCCACACCGTTGTCGTGACTCTCTGCAGTGGGATAGAGTTAGTGAGTGAAGACACGCTTCGTTAGTTGACAACTTGTTGTATGCGCCTCAAGTCACCTCGAGCAGCTGCCACTTCCTGGGAGAGCTGTTCGCGCAATGCAGGATCCCGGTCAGCCTCGCTCTCCGCGTTCTCATCTCGAAGAATGTCCAAGGTTCCCTTGATAACGTCTAGGTGGCTTGCAGCAACCTGGGTGATCTTTTCCTCTAGAGCCTCTACTAATTCCCTAAATTTGTGGCGGAAATTGGTTTCCCATCGCTGGAAGAGGAGCCGATCACCCATTTTTCCTTCGATGATATTCTTCCTTCGGCGGTCGCTTCCGGTGCCTACTACCATTAGAAACTATTCACCTATTGATGAAAGAAAGAATTTTGTGCGCACCGTATGCTGCCTGACAAGCTCGATAAGAATCTTCCAGGAGCTCGCCAAATATAGAAGTGCGAATACCAGAAAACGCTTCAATGTGGAAAGTCCTGCACATTTCTCAAATCAGCTTTATTCTTTATATCGTATGTTTATTTTGCTTACGCTAATTCAGCTTCGAAATCGTCGTAGGCATCCTCCGTCTCGGCACGTAGCAGGCGATAGCGGGAGCTGATGGTGTCAATAAGAACTGTGAGAATAGGTAGTAGGTCTGGGTTCGAGTCCGATTCATTGCCTGTAGGAAGGTTAGAAACAAACGGAGAAGCGCAGGCTCTGCCCAAGAGGCTTACCCAAGTGCGTGAGACTCCACAGCAGGGCTTCATTCATGGAGTTTCGGGTTCTAGAACGGTGTGCTCGCAGTGCGGAGTGAATATCGAGCCACGGCTGCTCCATGTCAGCAACCATGGTTTCCATTGCCTCTTCGTTCCAGTTATGCTGCCCAGCTGCGGGCGTTTCATAATCGCCAAAATTTCGACAGAATGCCGCATAAGTAGCTATAGATAAATCAGTAACGAACATGTCAACTATAGGCCACGGCGTGAGTGAGTCTTTACGATGATGCCACTAAACCAATCGAATTAGCTCATTTTCTCTGAGATGAATGCGAATACAACTTACTCCATTCCAAATCATGCTAGCCCCCCGAGCCCCTCGAGACCAGTCGGCTCGAGCAAGGTCTACCTATTTTGTTAGGCAACTCTCCTTTTTGTTGACTTGTCTGGGAACTTGCCTTGTGACATCTGTTGCTCCAGGTTCTGGATCGCGGATCGTGCTATGCTTCGAGCTGGGGCCTGTGTGCCTACGAGTTCCTACCACGCTCGAATCAGTTATATTCGGCGGTCACAAAATGACACGTAGCACGGGCACGCACCCTCGTCAAGCGAGAATCAAGGGCGTCCAGGGCCTGCCTGATAGCTCGCTTCCTCTCGGCCCCAATCGTTCCGGCACCGGACTCAAGCCACAGGCCTACATCGCCGAGAAACGCGGGGATCTCATCATTGACGTATCTTGCCGCGAGTCTGCGCTGACTCTGCCCAACTATGGAGATGCAGTGCCTCCGAAGGGCAATGATGCCACTCAGAGTTAAGTAGGGAAGGGCTTCGGCCCTAGGTTTAGCCCTATTCTCCCAATAGATTGTGTTACTGACGCAGAAGATGCGCAGGGTCGCCCTGGGGACTTGGGCACTGTATTGGGTCTCAAGTCTTCCCGTAACTTCTTCGTTGCGATTGTTGATAAGAAAGCGGATCAACCTTCGTGCGGGCGTTAGTGGAAAATCTGCAAACTATGCGTCACCTTGTCACTCACTGATATTCTTGTTCCCGCTTGCGTCTGGCATGTTCATCCCTTTCTCCGCTATTGATCCGTACCATTAGCCAGCCGAGGCGTTTCATGGTATTTCCAAGAGCTTACCTTAAGTCAAGATATTCCTGGAGTGTTTCCGGATCATGGAGCTCGTCACGTCCAAATTCGTCCATTTCTCGTGTGCATCTCTCGTACCCGGCTGTTGCACGCCGGATTTGGTCCTGGAATTCCTGGATGGCCATTGCTCTGGGACCAGGCCAGTCCTGTATAGCTTCCCCGGGTTTGATATCCTTTGAGTGATGGTTAAAGCGATACTTTTTGTGGAGTGGTTATCAGCTGAGGACTTACATCCGACTTAGTGCAAACGATTCCGACACCCGACAATCGTGCCTGACGGGCGAGGTTTATCACGTCCGCAACACCAACATCAGTAGTCGCCCTCCCGATATTACAAACTGCAAATATTTCGTCGCAGTGAAGTATATAACGCTCTGTTATATTGCGCCGAGCCACATTTAAGTCACGTAGGCCTGATATTGTAGTGGTTAGACAGGCCCGGCTTTGAGACAGAGGCTGCGATACGGCTTACCAGGAAGGTCGACGAGAACGAGACCCTTGCTCAGAATAATAGCGTTGGAATAGACCCTGGATATTGTGTTAGTACGTCGATTCCAACCTTTGAACGCTGCTCAATCCCACTCACTTAATTTTTCGGATGAGAGGCCAGCGGATGGTCCTATCGGATGAAGAAGACTCCGAGGTAAGACCAAGTAAGGCGTTGGAGCATTCTACGCTGTTATTAAACGTAGCCTCTTCAATCGCGTTCAAGTAGCCTTCGTTCTCAATTTTAGACATCATTCTGTCGACAATGTGTTCTTGTGAGCGACCAAGAAGGTATTCCGGATCGATGAAGCGTCCAGTGAATAGGACTTTGAACACGTCCATAGCCAGGTTGGCTGCGTTCTCTGCGGGGATTTCATCACCGGAATCAAGCTCGTCTTCGTGGAGATGGAAGTGGTGGTACGAGTCCACGAGATCTTCGAGCTGGTCTCTAACTTCATCTTCGGAGAACCAATCAACAGTGATCTTGAAATCGGAGGTGCCGTGGTAGTGGAATTCTGTAGCAACACATGTACATGCTGCTCCGCTATTGCTCTAGAGTAGACGATGGTTTATTAGTCTGTGAGACGGTGGAAAATGGATGCAGACAACACTCACAGTCCGGGCGAAGCTCTCAAAATCAAGCAATGAGTTCAAGAGACTACTTTTCCCTGGTCATAGTTAGCTTGAGCGTAGAGATACTGGCCAATGTCAATTCCACTACACTTACCAACACCCGAGTCTCCAACAAATCCGATCGTTCTCGTGGAGGGAGGCTCGAACGCGGCCAGCTTCGTAGCGGCATCATAAAGCTTCTTTGCTGTCGATCCCGGGTCTCGGTGGCTTGAAGACTGTGACAATACAGTGGCGAGCTGACCCATGAGGCTCCTCGCGTCTGCGAATCCCCGTTGAAATGCGGGTTCGTGAAATCTATCCGGCGGCATCTCTTCATCTCGTACCTGGTGTCGCGGCTCGTCTCCGTTGACGGTGGCTGATCGAGAGCGTCGCCTGCGACTCCTCGATTCCGGGCGCTGAGGTTCGCTTAGCACTACTTGATCCAGTGCAACACCAAGTTGGGTTACGCCGGCGCTTGAGCCTGGGCTTGAGAGTCGCAGGTTCTGCATCTGGTTAGCCATACTCTCTCCGTTCGGAGAATTCTCGACAGCGTCATCAGCGGAAGTCACAGTCGGAGGAGTGAAGACGACAGAAGGGGCGCTGGGTTTCGGAGTTGGTTCTGGTGCGTTGTCGCCCTCCTCGATGGAAGGAATCGGGTCATCCGGTCCAACAGTGTCCGCCGAAGGAGTGTCAATACCCCTTGATGAGGTTGACCCAGAGGCTGGCGTGTCCTGGCGACGCGATGACGATGTGGTGGAAGGCGTACTCAGGATACGCTGTTCAAATGTCAGCAATAAATCGCCGTTGGCGTGGGGTTATTCAATCGCTCATCACCATTTTTGCTAATCTCGTAGACGGAAACTTGGAAGGATACAAGGAGGCAATGGATACGATGGGTTTCTCAGGTTGAAGTGTAGCCTGGCTTTGATCAGCAATGAATGGTGACATCAAAACGTGGAGAGAGGCGTCCCTTATTATGTAGCAATCAAAGAAGAGTCCAGGTTCCCTCCCAACGATCTTTTTCGATCACGCCTCCCCTCCCCAGACAGGCCGGGCCGAGGCTTGGTCCGCAATGCGAACCAACAGGGCGTTACGAGCTGGCCCACCATTGGCTGCTTTATAGGCTGTTGGTTCCAGATCTTCCTTTCCCCACCCACACACATCAGGTCACACCCATGGACTGATCCTTCCTCAGTGTTTGAGGTGATAGAATTCGGTTAGTATGCTGCTTAGGGAGCTGGGGCGCAGCTTCATGCGTGGGAAGGTGATGGAATCTGAGCCACACTTCACGATCGCATCATCGTGACCAGAAACCTGACCGGACGCGACGGACGCGGCCTCGCGGTAGGTCTACTAAAAATAAGCTCGGCAGCGGCCGGTCGACTTGACCCTCCACCACTACGGAAGATGGGTCAAATTATTCAAGGTGCACAGAGAACATGCATTGCTCCTCGGGTCAAATTATGAATGTGTATTGTGAACGGCCTGCCATCCCATCAGCGATCTATTTCTACTTAGCCAGCTCTCGTCGAAGTCTTACAGCACCCTCCATCCGGCAGGACACTATGATAATGGATATCATTGTCTCCAGTAACTTGTTTTAACCAGATTCAATGCACGTGGTACTGTCTTGACGACAGGCGCCTTCGGATCAGTATACCCAATGTTGGTAATTAGGTCTTGATGGTCCGAAAATCTCGCCTCCCGAAACACAAAAGTCTTCCCGGCTGGGAAAACGTAGTTTTGAAGTGTCGACAGCGGTATGTCCGTTAATTCTTTGAAGGACTGGATTGCATTGTTCGTAAATTTTCGGGCGATGCTGTTGAAATGGGTCCAGAAATCCTGAAACTTGTCGGTGGCAATCTTGTCCGGGTTGTCGGCGCTCTTAGAGTCCGCCAGAGCTACGACTAGAGCGCCATTCGGGTCGACTCCGATTGAGTAGATGTCCACTACTGTCCTCTTCACCACGTTTCCCGATTTACTGGTTGCCAATTTCTTGATGTACACGTGGAGGACCTGATCCTGTGTCACGGTGATACAAGTTCCGGAGACGGCCACTGTGAGGTTGTAGGTGCTGGTAGCTTCGATCTTGCCAAGACACCCATTCACACCCGCCTGGTCCTGGTCTTTGCTTGAGTAGGCGAAAGTGAGGATGGTTGCACCGGAACCTGGGAGGGTTGTCGAGGTAGGTAACTGGTTCTTGTAGAACTCAGAGTCGAACGAGACAACCCCAGATATATGCGAGACATCGCAGTTGACCCAGGGACGCACGCAAAACTCCGGGACCAGAGGCCCGATCTTAACTTTCAGATGGTTAGCCAAGGAGTTGCGATTGATGGATATGACGCCGTCCTGCTGATTCATCTCGGAGACGTTAACCCAGTTCCATGGGAATCGTCGGGGTGGCGGAAGCGGGTTGTGGTTTGCAGCACATAGGTAATTCAATGATGCGCAGTTACTCTCATCCTTGCCCTGCTGTGGAATTGGCAGGCCGTTCGCCCCCATATAGGGGTTTACGTTGAAGTTGAAGCCCGTCAACGTCAGAGTCGACACAGAAGGTTCGGTGACAACGGCACTGCATCCTAACACGAGATCGCCGTCCTTCTTCATCTCGTTCACATAGGCCGTCAGGAAGTACGTCTGGAGAAGCACGTGGGCGGCCGAAGACTCATCAAACCCCTCGATGTGCGGCATGTCCCAGAGGTTTGCGCTGGCTAGATCGAAGAGCAGCTGCTGGATGTGAAAGCCGGAACCTGAGAGGTTGCGAATCTCGGCAATCTTTTCCTGCACGTCTATGGGCAGGCTCTTAATGTCTGGCTCGTCCATAACGGATAAACTGAGGTTGACTTGGGAGCGGAAAATCCATGGGTTCTTCGGATCTTGCGACGTTCGCGTCCAGGTGGGAGGTGTGTACAGACCACCTTGGATGGCCACAAGAACGAACTCGGAGCACATGGTACGGAAGGTTACCGACGAAATATCCTCACCGAGAGTCACAATGTCTGGTAAGGAGGCAAGGTCACAGGGAGGTAGCCCTGGACGGGCTTTGAACCCGGCCACAAACCGAACCTTGAGTAGAGCTTGGATACGTGGATCGTCTACGTTCGTCTGATCGGGGATGACGAATGGATCGATGCCACCAGTCATTTCCAGAAAGCTGCTCATCTCAACCCGTTCGTAGGTGTTATCCTTGCCCATCACATAACATGCTTCAACAAGCGGCTGCTTGACTGAGTCAAGAAACCGCATCATATTCTGCGTCTGGTGTCAGAACCTAGGCACATCAATAGTGTAGTCTCGTTGGCACACATACAGCATTGATACTAGCCTGGGTCGTGGCAACCACGAAGTCATAGTTGTAGTTGGGATCTGACAGATACGACGCCGCCATTTTGTTTTTTTTGTTGTGTCACTGTAGCTGGTAGAGATGCGTAAAATTGGCACGAGCCACTCTTGGTATGGCAGCAGTAGAACTGGTTGAGCGAGAAGGCGTACGTCGTCGGCAGGGAAGTTTACCTTTTCTATTACTCTAAATCCTTTCCCCGAATGCTGGCACCGCATCTTCATCCAATACACGAGATGCGCGATAGATACACCCTCTACCCCTCACAGCTGATGGACATCGCCAATACTGGTGGCTCCTGAGAGAAAATCAGATTTTCATGATATCGGTCGGATGTTCGTTCGCCCATTTCTTCTACCGCAGCGTTCCGTCGACCGTTTGGCAATAGATCGTGAGTCGTATGACCAGGGCTAGATGATACAGGTCGGGTTTTATTGGCTTTCCATATCTATCGAGTTTGGGCCAATCCTGCAGATATGCAGTCATGACATGGCATTTGGGCGGAGCGCATCCGGCAACAGCCAATTCCTGCGCCATATTGATCAATCCACTTCTCACGAAGATCATGAAGTTTCTTTTGCCTCTATATCGAGTGTCGCCACCTTTGCTGGCAGCCGACACGCATCGCATATACGATCTGCAGGATTTATATTGCATGATGATGAATTTCGCGCATAGGTAGGCCGAGTGCCGCATGCGGTCGAAGTTGTATCTGTCATTTGACCGTGGAGCTCGAGTGAGAGCATTCGACGGTTGGTTCCTTCACTAGATGTCCGGGGTTTTTGAATATTTCTAGCCGTTCCACTTCTGTAGCTGAAGAACGATTCTGAGGACTCCAGCGTTATAACTCATCTTTTGAATCTTCGTTTTCTTGACAGCAACATCAATCCTACTATTCACGAACCATGCCTTCCATTGTCTGGGAGTCGGAGTTGATGCGCAACCAAAAGCATGCCGACATCTTGATGCCTGGCTTTGCTTTTGACGCCATCCAAACTCCTGAAAACGACGCCATCTACTTTTCTATCGGCGTCAACCATGCATTCCACATGACCAGGGAGGTCCGCGCTTCGGATGCTGGTTGGGACAAAACGGATCTGACCCGTTCGCTATCCCAAAACAACGGAGGGGCGCCTGTCAGCCCGAAATGCTTTGCAGTCTCCCAGGACGCGCAGACACTCGCATTCGACGTGGCATTGGTCGCTACTGTGGATGGGAGCGACCATCTATATCTGTCGCGAGATAACTGTGCCAAGTCTGAAAGTCTAGCCAAGGGGCTTTCTTGGACTCATATCGCATTTGACGCGACTGGCACGACCGTCCCAAACCCGCTCCTAATCTCCAACGTGTTTGTCCTGAGGCTTCCTGCGGACCAGGGGGTCGTCAAAACATGCATTGTCGACATTGAGCGCCAGCCGAACGATCCTCTTAAGCTCTTGGATAGGTACTACATCAACATGGCAATGACGCCAGGTTCTCCTTCGTGGATTCGTCACAAACTGGCCATTGATCTGAAGGCTGGGTCCATTTCTACCTGCCTCGGTCATCGATCTCATGACAGGATTGGGGGCATTTACACCTTTGGGGTTATCGCCGACGAGCCGGAGCTCATCTATACTCCTCAGTATAATGTCTACCGACCAGATGTAGCTCCAACGTCAGCACGACTCGTTGTTCCAACTGGCACCACCAGCATCGCTTCTTCCGTGAACGAGGATGGATGCAGCAGCCTCTTTCTCGCTGCCAAGGAAGGCATTTATGTTTTCGCTCCGGACAACCAGGGAGACCAAGCTACACCGACTCTGATTTTGAAGGAGGACCCAGAATCCTATCTGCTGTCTGGAATTCGGACCTTGTCGGCTTTGACTACTGGCGGCCGGACCCAGATCTGCGCCCTCAATTCCCAAAACGACCTTGTCTTCATGTACTGCCCAGTGGGGAGTGAGACGAATCCGTCTGCATGGGCGCCACCGATGCCGATTCTTGATAATGTCCAAAATTTCACCTTCTACCTCAAAGAAACTACGGGAAGCACTGTATTGTTTGCTCATATTTCCGGCCAAGAGCTGACCCAGTTATCTGAGGATGAAGTAACAAGCAGCTGGGCACAGCGCCGCATCTTGCTGCCGCGAGGAGACTCTGATGATTTCGTCGAGTTTGACTCATTCACTACGAATATCAAGGTCGCAGGTGACGATGGCATAGGAATCCCGACTACACCCATTAAGATCACCACCAAGACTTCCGTGTCTATTTATGTGAATAACGTCTACTACGTCCTCAGCCCTGATATCCCACTTGTTGTTCATTCGGATGACCTTGGCACCATTACGGTTGTCCAAGAAACCCAGAATCTGGAGGCCGCGCCTTTGACAATCACCGTTCCGGGCGAGCACCCTTTAGAGGAAACTGTCAAACCCATGTCCAAAATACTCCAGACCCTGTCGTCTATCAAAAGCGGTGATGACTTGGCCAAAGTTCAAATCCCAACGGGAAATGGCGATTCAAAACCGCTGATTCCTAAAGACATGCTGGAGTCGAAAGACGATATTGCCACAGCATTAGCTCAGCTCGTCGAGGTCACCCATTCACTCCCAGACGACGGGTCTGTGCAGAAGCCGGCCCTGGTGCGTTCCCGGTTGAGGGCTGGACCGGCCGAGCCTGTAGAGCCATCAGAATCCTGGGGTCTCACGTTCGAGAAGGGAGCCGTCCAGTACCACAAAGGCGACGATGCGATGCGACTCCTTATCTCTCCGGAGTCGCACAAAATGCTCGCGAATTCTCAGGCCCCGATTGAACTCGGCGACATAGGCGACGTTATCAGGGCGAAGGCGGGTGCGTTTTGGAGATGGGCGAAGCGCATCTTTAACGACGTCAAGGCCGCCGTCATGCACAAACTCGATGGTGTTTGGCATTTCGTGTGTACGATCGCGAAGAAAACTTACGCTGTGGCTCTAGACTGCTACCATGCCGTGGCCGGGGCTATAGAGTTTGTCTTGAGACACATCAAGGTCTTCTTTGCGGACGTGGTTGCCTGGCTTGGTTTCGTGTTCAGTTGGAATGATATCCTGCGCACACATGCCGTCTTCAAAAACATGTTTATCCAGTACGGCAGACACATCGTAGAACAATTTGATAGTCTCGAAAATACTATCGAGAAGGCCTTCATCGGTTTCGAGGACCAGCTGAATTCCTGGGCAGATATTACGGACCCGGGAGAGACCATCGGGACGCATCTGACGGAGGCAGCAGAAGCTCCAGGCCAGAATCTACCCCAAGCCCATTGGGGAGTTTACCATACAAAGAATGGACTCAAATCAGCTGAGACAACCTATGAGCCAGACACTAGTGTGAGTGGTGATCTCAAGGTGATGCTGAAGGACCTCATAGATCTGGTCGACAACGAGGGGAAGTACATCAAGGACACAGCAACGCAGCTCAACGACGCGATATTGAACAACATCGACTCGCTGAGGCCAGTCCAGGTGATGAAGAAGATTATGGCCATTATGGGAGATCTCATACTCAAGTCTGCGCGGAATGTTATCGTTACCTTGGTCGATCTTCTCAAGCTCATCGCAAAAGGCTTCATCGATATCCTCAGCGTGCCGCTGAAGATCCCGGTCCTCTCGAGGCTGTATCGCGAGGTCACGCGGGGAAGTGAGCTGAGTGTACTGGACCTATTCTGTCTAGTTACTGCCATCCCGGCAACGGTCATCCACAAGATCGTCGTGAACAGGGCACCATTCCCGGACAACGACTCAACGAACGCCCTGATTTGCGCAAGCGACTGGGATGAGCTGAGAAAAGTCCTCGCCGGCAAGAGCTCTCAGCTTCAAGATTACCACGGAGTCCAGCAACAGTCCGAGCTCAATGACTCCGGTGGGCAAAGTGTTGTTGCCCCAAATGTCAAAGGAATCGATGAGGACCTTTTGACAACGATCCAGGGCACTTGTGACATTATAGCACCGATAGGGGCCCTAATCCTGGTTCTCCTCGACACAGACATGGCCAAATCAGCAGGCGTTGGCTCATTCGGGCCATTCAACATTGGCGCCTACCTCGTCCTCATAAGTCCAAACATTGCTGGCTCCCTCCATGGTGCCCCAAACTGGATGACCGTGTTCAACGACGTGATAACGGGCATTGCCGTCGCAAAGACGGTGGCAGATAATATGGCATGCGTCCAGGTGGCGAATCCCTCGTGGAGCGTTTGGGCATCGCCACTTCTTGAAGGTTACATCAATTTGATCTGGTTCGTACCCTCGGGCGGCTGGATTGCCTCTAGTTACAAATCTGAAGGTGGTGCCAAGCCCAGCGACTGGACTTCACTTGTTGGTTCCATTTACGGAGTCGTCTACGCGGTCGCGGCGTATCATCTGAACGAGGGCGTCCCAGAACCGCTCCGGATCGTCGCGGCAATTTTTGCGAAGGCAGCCACTCTGCGATATGGCAGCTTGTCCTTTCTGACTGGGTGTCTTCTCTTGAAAGGACATTGAATTCCTAAAATTGTTGAAAGGAGAGGAAAGGAGGAAGACTAAAAGGAAAAGAATGGAAAAAAGGAAAAAGAAAGAAGCCCTCCACAAAACAAGAAAATGGCAAAAAAGAACATACAGCGCCAGGGATTCGCTGGTCGTCACCGACCCAACTACTAGTCTGGCGCTTCGCAGCTTGTGTACAGGGGAGCCGACGGGACCCTCAATATTCTGCGAGCTATGGTCGTATGTATTGGTCCTGCTTGCTATGCTTGTCTATAAGGGAGAAAGGAAGACAGGATGATAAGGTCGGGCGACTCAGCGATCAAGGTAAACGAGATAGGTCACTAGTTCTGGTCAGCAAGACTATAGTTGCTATGTCATAATTAACAGTTGAATAAATCTCCTAAGTTATTTAACCCTATGTAAGAGACTGCCAGGGAACCGGCTATTTCGATTTTTCTAAAGGCTGTCTAAAGGAGATGAAACGCTGAGCAAGTTGGGAAATTCGCGGCTCGACGGTTTACCTCCCTCCTCAAAGAGACTCGTGTCCCACTTGCGCAGAATGGTGGGGAAAACAGCCGCCCAAAAACCAGGTACTTGAAACCAGAGTAATTAATCCCTTCGTGAGAAGTGGTTGCTTCACTAGTGCCAGTAGTTTCCAATGTCTCGAATATCGGAAGTGAGAGCTGACGGATTATCGAGACCTGCGAAGTGGCCGCCAAAATCATGATCTAGTTAAAAAAGAATATTAATGCCCACCACCGCCTACTTCCATTTCTTCACAAAGTTCTCACATGGGAGTTGGAATTCAGAGTAGGGGAATGTAGTTAAGGGACTTACCTTGCCAACGGACCAAGTTTCCAATCTTTTCTACCACTGCTCGTGGGTAAAATGCGTTGTTGTACTTGAAATGACTGTAAAGCATGGGAGAGTCTGTCGACGCCTTGCTGTATTCTGGCCTAAACCCATTCGGATTTGAGAAATAGATGAAAATAGACGAAAGAAACGACTCGGTCAGGAAGTAGAGTGACGTGATTCGCAGTATCTCTTTGTTAGTTAGTACGGACGAACCCGTTCCCGCTCGTGGATCAGACCCTGTGAGAGCATTAGGATGTTCCTGTTTATACTCCATACTACTGTTGGAGTCCTTGGGACAATACGACCTACAATCGATAACTTGCTGGGCATTCCACGCCAGTTGGCCGATAGGGTTGTCCTGCAATGCCAGCCCGATCGTGTTGGGCTATCGTGTGTGTTCGAGACTAATATTAGCCACTAGACCTGTAAGATAGAATCGTTCTTGGAGTCCATTACCTTCGTGGCCTGGAGAACAAAGTAGCCATTTCCCGTCGTATTCCATTGTTTGAAACGATCCTCCTGGAATTTCTCTTCTGGAGTGAGAATAATGTCATTGGCTGCGAGCTGATCAGGCAGCATGGGGAACAATGGGATTTGAGTGAAGTGTGCTGCCCGCGTGGCCACAGTATACTGCTCGTACAGAGCGTAGCCGATCACGCAGCCCCAATCGGTACCGTGAAGAGC
The DNA here is from genome assembly GCA_002221725.1 of Scedosporium boydii. Lineage (NCBI taxonomy): Eukaryota > Fungi > Ascomycota > Sordariomycetes > Microascales > Microascaceae > Scedosporium > Scedosporium boydii. Next base: position 158,967 of record NJFT01000023.1, read on the forward strand.
GAAGGTCCGATAGCCCAATACATCAGTCATGAGCCTATGGAATACACGCGCGGTGTCGGCAGTCGTCCAATTTGCCGGCGGCGCCTGAGAGAAGGCATGTCCAGGGAGCGAGGGGACGATGATGTCGAACGAGACGTTTCGGCCCGTGGAAGTCTTCGCTGTCTGCGTTAGAGGTTTAATGACCGGTAGAAACTCCAGGAATGATCCCGGCCAGCCATGCAAGAGCAGAAGTGGGATCGCATCCGGTTCGCCAGAACGTTCGTGGATGAAATGAATCTTCAAGTCCTCGATGGTCGTTGTGAAATGATTGTATCTTATATTTGTACGGTTTGAGCAAGTGGCATATGTTATTGGAATGATGTGACATCTGGCGCTCACCTGTTTATATCTTCTTCCTCCGCTTTCCAATCAAACTCATCGATCCACTCCTTCTGCAGCTGCTTCAGGATGTCTAAGTCGATGCCGCCGGCGGCTCCAAGATCAGAATAGACAGACTTGTCGGGCAACTTAGTATTCTTCACCAGATCGAGCATTCTTGGCACATTTCCGGACAAGTCGACCTTGAAACGCTCGATGCGGCCGGAGCCTGTAGGAGTATCGGCGGGGCTCATGTTTCTAAAATGGCGAGGAAGTGGCACTTCTGCTTGGAGGAATAGGAATAGATCATTTGTCGATTTCGATGGTCAGATCGGCTTGCTTTTATACATAGACATACTGGTTCGAGGGATGGTATGAGATGTAGGGAGCCGCATTAGGCTCGGGGTGTGGGAGCCACGCGTATTTCGAAGAATCCTTCGGTCGTCATCCTCAACATTTTCATTGAGCAACTCAACACATGAGAGCTGTGCCTCACTCTGTACCCGCACATACGGAACGAGAAGAAAGGCATTTGAGATTACCTCGGCACACTCATTCTTGCCAGCGTATAATTAATTGCCTTTTGAGATACAAAGTATTGATGATTTCAAAGTTCGGGGCGGGCTGTGTATTAATAATCTCCATCACGACCCTGCATCAAAAATAACGAAGCAGGTTCACGCCCCTGACTAGTGGGATAGATCGAAATAAAATACTCTGAAAATTGGCCCTTCTATTTTCCGGGCACCTTATAGGGAGAAGGAGAGGGGACTCTCAGCAGGGCTAGCCGGGCTCGGTTCGGGTTCGGGGCGTCACGCCTTGCGGACTTGACTCAGAGAGAAGGGAAGATGAATCCTGGTTCAGCAACCGAAGAACTAGAACTACTGCCATCCCTGCTGTCACACTAAATCATGGGCCCGATAGCCCTCCAGTTGCCTTATCAGTTTGACTAGATTCGCGTTGTGCCAAAACAACTGCGCTCCCACACTTTACTCCCTCTGCGTAGGCTAAACATGCCTAATGGGGACAGCAACATCGCGGAGACAGACAGCCCTCCCAGAGGCTCCAAGACCACGCGGCCTGTGGCGGCTGGCGTAGGCCGAGGTGCCCTCGCGTCCATTTTGATATTTGTGGTGCGTGTCCTTAAGATGGGGCTAGTAGCATGAGGGCCTTTCACTATTCTTATATGCACCTGGTAATGTGACTGGAAACCATGATGATTGTGGCATGGTTCGTCTATTAAAATCTCAAGTAATAGAGGGATAAAATTCTTAATGCCTCGGAACTATTCTACGAGGAACACCAGCGCTGCAAGAGCAATGGCATCTGCACCAGTTGTCAAAGTGGTCTCAATCTCCGGTGCGAAGAAGGGAGAGTGGTTCGTCGGAAGCGGCTCTTTGGCACCTTTGCGTGTACCGCCGTAGTTCCAGTACGCGTACGGGAACGTTGTAGGCCCCTCCCAAAGCTGAGAAATCCTCGGTTGCTCGTGTGAAGGCCATTTCCACCGAACTGCTACTAAAGTACCCCGCGAAAGTCTTCTGTGCGGATCGTTGCTTGTGAGAGGCGCTCTGACGGTGAAGTTGAATTCGGGTTCCCGAGGAACACCGGCCGCCCGTGCCTCTTCGAGGAAGCGCTGTTTTATGAGGGACAGCACGCGCTCTCGTATGTCCGGTTTGATTGTCTTGACATCAAGCAGAATATCCGCGTAGGCAACGTAGTCATTGCCAGGCTCCCCAGCGTGGAATCCCCAGCACGCCACGGTTGCGTCTTCATCCGGTCCGATGACCCCCTTGACGTAATCTCCGAGTCCCAGCACGATTCGCATGGAGAGTGGGATTGGATCGACGCAGTGTTGTGGGTTAATGCTGCCCTCGCAAGGGCCCCCGATGACGCGAACACGAGCCGAATCTGCCGCCACCAGCACAGGACCAGAGCGAATAGCCACCGTCCCCGCGGGCGAAGGTACCGCGTGCTGGCCTAACATGATATCGGGGACGGGGACGCGATCGTAAAGGCCATCATGGATCATGGCTTCAGCGCCGCCCGTTTCTTCTTCGTCCGGCTGAAATACCACCACGACAGTCCCTGTCCATGAGTCGACAGCGTCCCGAAGTAACGCGGAGGCCGCTAACAGTGTAGCCATGTTCATGTCATGTCCGCACGCGTGCATAATGGGTCTCTCGTTTCCGTAACGATCCACCATCCGCGTCTCGCTTCGGTAGGGCACGTCGGTCTGCTCTTGTATGGGCAACGCGTCGAGCCCGGCTCGCAAGAGGATCGTTTTTCCTTTGCCATTGCGAAGCAAGCCAACCACTCCATGCCCTCCTATTCCCGTATGGGCCTCATACCCAAGGCCTCGAAGATGGCCGGCGACCAGCCTGGCAGTATTCTCCTCCATGCCCGATATTTCGGGATCTTGGTGAACCTGGCGGTAAAAGTCTTGGTAGGGGCCAAGGTCAGGTCGATGGGACTCGATTATGGACCTTAGGCGGGCAGCATCTGGCACAGCGGTCCCAGATAGGTTCTCCAGCGCCATTCTCAAGGGCTTTTGGGAGTCGGTGTCGGATACTAGGGCAAGCGTCAGCTCAGGGGATCGTGGTTGAACCCCCGCACCAAGTGAGGCCGTGAATTAGTCTACCGCCGTACAGCGAGCTGCAATGAAAACCACGACGAGGGAAACTGACGCCGCCTGGGTTATGAGACGCTAGCAGCCTTCGAGGGCCGTCGCCGCCGAAAAGTCAAAACGGTTGCTAGGGAGCCCGTAGACTCAAAGATGAAGGTCGGAATCAAACAGAAGCTGTCTCGGCCTCACGTATCGAGATGGACGAAACGGTGTCCAGTGGACGCAGACGGAAAAGTAACAGGTTTGTCTCTTGCCAGTGGGCTCTGTGATATTGCTGCCGGGGAGTTGATGTGGAATGGTGTCAAATGCAGTAATTGTAGAAGAGTCCAAAGCTATTGGAGATCAGGAAGAAGGGAGGACGCTGGCGATGGGTATTGAGCCGAAGAGTATCTTCTGAGCTCTAAGCTCGGGTCTGACTGTCTGCCTGGTCAGGCATTGCTGCTGGTGCTTGTCGAATGGGTGAGGAGGAAGGAAGGTGCAGGTCTGAGGAGATGATCGGATCACGAGATTCTAGCGAGGAGGGAGCGCTTGCTTCACACCTACCAAAAGATCATTCACATTGTCGTTTCGATCCTCCGGTTCTTCGTATCTTACTCTATCCAAGAAGTCCAGCATAAGAGGAGGAATCTTTCCGACTCATTCAACCCGGGGAGAGCAACGGCGTCGCATCCAACACCGAAAGCTACAGCCTAGGCAATCCTCACTCCTTATTCCGAGAATATATGTGCAGTGGTTCAAATGGCTGGTAAAAGGGTTCTAATTGTTGGTAGGTCCTCGTGCGGACTTGATTTTACGTCCCCATGCCCGTGACGAGTTCTGATAGCATATATCAGGGGCTAACCGAGGGATCGGTCTGAACCTCTTCAAAGCGTTTGTGGACAAGTCGTGGAATGTGACCGGGTCGATTCGGCCGCAGAGTCGAACAGACCCAAGTGTTGACGATGTATGTCCTTGACCCCGCGCCCGCCAGTTAACATATCGCTAGTAAAAGGTTACACATCTCCTGCTGACGCCAGTTTGGCTTAGCTACGGAAGACGGGGGCCCAGATTCTGGAGATTGACTACCTCGAAGAGGATACGATAGCCAGAGCTGCCGCTGAATATGGGGACAGCCCTCTTAACCTCCTGATAAACGTTGGAGGTCAGTATACATGGCGAATCAGAAGGTTTGAGCATGGATAAAACTGCTAAAAGATAGACAGGTCTACCACCGCACCCGAAGCCATGGCATGAGCAAACGCACAAGATGATGATCGAAAAGTTTCGCGTGATGGCGGTGGTAATCTAACCCCTACGTGGCAAGAAAGCTACTAAGATCTGAAGCTGACCATACGCATAGGGACCTTTCCTCGCAATCAAACACTTTTCGCCCAAACTAGAGAAGACTGCCAACTCCAAGATCATGAACATCTCGTCAGCGTTTGGCTCCATCTCAGGTATCTACTCGCGTCCTCTCCGATCCGGCTGACGCTACTTCTTTACGCGTCCCTATTTCTTCTTTATGCTTCCCTCTCAGTATCATTCGCAACATTAGAGCAGTACTTTCACGCCTAGATGATAGTCGACTAATTTGTGTCCTTTACTCATAGGTAACTCCTTTGGCACTTGCCTTGCCTACCGGACCGCCAAAGCCGCCCTGAATCAGGTATCTGTCACAATGGCTCGTGAGTGGGAGAAGGAAGGAAGGGATGTGACTATCATTTGCGTTGAACCAGGTTTCCTCTCTACCCGCTTGACGGGATAGGATGGCGAGGACGACATGGATACTTGCATCCAAGGACTTGTTCGGGTTATTGATGGCGTGACAAGCAAGGACAATCGTGGCTTCTTCAAATGGGATGGAAGTAAGATTCCATTCTAAGCGGGACGAAAGAATCGATGAGAGCGGCTCCAGGTGGCTCTCGGAATAAGAGTGGGTCGGGATTCGGAAAATATTTTCGCGATGACACCAACGTACTCAAAATGACTAGGAAATCGGGCTTGAAACAAGCGCTCTTCTGTGTGCTGTCAACGCGACCCCCACAGGCCGGTTTTGAATCTAGGATTGTAGCAGTTTTCTTCCCCTGTTCCCAAGGGTGGGTGCTCGCTGCCCCGTCATGCTTTCTACACCTTCATGGATATGGTAATCATTGGGATCAAAACAGCGACGTCCTCATCCCTGCGTCGGCGAAGGTGGGTGCCGCTCATCCTTAAAGAAATCAATGGATATTACACTGGAAATGCTCCAGGTTGCATTGATGTTTTCGACGCTTCTTAACTCCACTTTCTAAAACGAGAGGCAGTTGGTGGCTTCGAAGGCTTGTTGGGCTGGGAATCATGGGATGGGTGAGCCATAATGAAAATAACGGCGAAAAGACTGACGCCGCCCAAGATGTCAAACATCAGCAGCCTACAAGAGGCATCGGCAGCCGGCCCAATAATGAAAAAAAAAAAAAAAAAGCGTGTGTGGAGAGCCTAATACCTTCTGAAGTAAAGACGAAGGTCAGATCAAACAGAAGGAGTCTCGCTTGTCCTGACTCCTGAGATGGACCAAATGGACACAAGTGGAAGATAAATACGTTGTCTGTTGCTAGAAGGGAGTGTGATATTGCTATGCGCAGGGTGATGGAGGCTGGAGAGTAACGGAGCGACAGGGAATGAACGAAGACCAGAACAATCAAAGTCTGGATGGCATTAATTTTGGATACACTAAAAGATATTCACTCTAATTTGCTCTACTTCCAATTAATCGCAGACCTTGATTTCTCACAATGACCAATCTGAAGAATCGTCAAAATAGTCCTCCTCCGTTGTAACGTCACTATCCGAGGCACCACAACCATCCGGCAAGATGGGCGTCCACTTGGTAAAGGCCGCAGCCTGCTTCGCCGAGACATCAAATCTTTCATCAAACGCCTCCTTCACCATCTTCCTCGTCTTGTAACGGAAAATAGACCAATGAGATAAGACGAAAAGTGTCGCATTGAACGCCTGATTCTTGTCTCCGACTTTCGGGTCGAGCTCACCATGAAGAAACATGTAGAGCAGCCGAAAGGCAGCATCTCGCGCAACGCTCTTCTGACCTCGAATCAGACGGCGCTCCTCGGGATCGTAGTCGTCCTTTGCGACGCGGAAGTCGTGCATGATGTTGGAAATGGTCTGGCCTTGGAGAACGTCGACGCCAAGGAGTTCCAGGCTATCGTGGAGGACATGATACTGGCTCAAGGACAGGGGCATGCGCCGAAAGAAGTGCCGGTAGCCATTCGCGACGCTATGATTGATTACCTCGAAGAGTGGGATGTCGGCGTGGGCGTGGGTCTGGGTCTTGGACTCGACGGTCGACTCGTCCTCAGTGCCCTTTGATGCGCCGCTTACATCTTCACCGTGATTGCCCGTGCCAACCCACATCCCGTACAAGTCGTCCGGCAACAACTTCTTTTTCTCATCCGCAGTCAAAACCACCAGTCTGTCACCACCTACATCGCATTTGAGGGTGGCATTTCCGGCCTCGCCCCGTTCCTTCACAACACTCAAGATCCTGCCAATTAGCGCCGCCAGCTTCTTTAGATGAGGCTGGTGGTCACTCTCCCACTTCTTGACAACATCCACCACATCCTCAACGCTCGGGGTTTGGAACGTGCCGTTGTAGTGGTAAGCCCGCACGAGCTTTGGAGTCTGAGACACCCAGAGCTGTGCTGCTACTTCTTCGATGGGAAGCGACTTGTGGGAAACGCGTGTTTTGATCTCAAGCGTTGATTCGAGGGGAATTACTTGGCCTTCTCTTCTGACAGCCAGCTTGGATCCCGTTGCAAGCGGAGTAGAACAATGGCCAGTGGCCGCGGATAGAGACATTGATCCAAGCAGGTTAGAGAGGCTATCGCCTTCCGAAGAAGGCATCCCACCGCCGACATACGCGTCCGTCTCGTAGCGTACGATAAACTTGAGACCGCCGAAGCGATAAGAAACGATCCGATGGTGTCCAGTGCTGTCCTTTATGTTGCGGGTGGTGTACGCCTTTTCGAACTCATGGCCGAAGCCTCTGAACTCGGCGGGACCAATAAACGTGTGTGATTCGGGCTCGTTCCGATTGAGGACCAGAGTATCCCCAATGACCTCGATGTCAATGGTGAACGGCTCAAGCCCGTTCCTGCTCGTTGAAGGATCGACGAAGGATAGGAGTTTCCGGATGTTGTTTCTGTCCGTTATGACATCGATTGAGCGGATGTCGAACGAAGGCCTCGAGACAGAGAGAGCGCGGAACAAGGGCTCTAGAGGACTATCTGGGTTGCGAGCTGCATTCTGGGAAATGTACACCAGGCCAGAGTCTTTCGGAAGTCGTCGAGGGACAGGCAGAGGGGACCAGAGGGGAGGACTACCAGGGACTGCGATGGTGGGCGTTTGTGCTGGTGCCTCGATCCAGTTGTATGAGGACAAGTTCTCAACATCGCTGATCTTGGCCTCTGTCGGAGCGTCAAGGGTCTGGAGATCTTCTCGAGAGATCTCAGCGATGAGAGTGGATGCCATCTTAAAAGAGGGCGGCAAAGAGAACCAGGAACTGGCCGATATGAGGAAGAGCGAGGGGGAAAAATGAAAGGATGGGTTGGAGGAAGATGGCGCCTTCTTGTATGAATTGTTGAGCCACGAAATTCCTCCAACATCGCTCCTTCCCCTCGTTCTGGTCATGCTAGAATCCGCATCGTACCGTTGGTCTCGGTTTGGACGCAGGCACGACCTACTCAAAGTGCTCTACTTGTCACACTCTTGCCAACCTGCATTTCACTACAGGTGTGATTTGCCGATGAGCGAGACTTCACGGCTGAACTCTCCATGCTTGTGGCCGAAATCCCAGACACCGCTACCACCACACAGGAAAAGCGGCGTGCTAGTCGCGTCAACGCTGGAGAGAGCCAACATCAGGTTGGGAGGGAGCTTCCCATATCATACACCTCGGACCCGGGATGACAAGGCTTGCTCTAATTCAGAAGGAGGCGTCAAGTTGTTGTCTTTCGAGCAAATGAAAGCCTCAGAGGTCTCATCGTACATGTGCTACCAATCGTGCCATGGTCTGTCTGACTGGAGAGGAGGCTCTAGACAGATGATTCACCTGCACGCCCCCGTACGCCGCCACCTCTGCGTTTAATTTTGCATGCTTGGTAGTGCCCGTCGTGTGCTTGTATTCTTCTATGGTGGAGGGGATGCTCCAAACGAATGGAATATCTTGGGAAATGGAACAAGAAAAAACCGGAGGTAGTACCCGAGGACGGCATGGTATCTCTTTAGGCGAGTTGATGCATGATGATTGCGAAAGAATAAAGATTAGAAGAATTAAATGCTCCTAGAGATCAGTGGGGGAGGACAGCGTCGTCGCTGGTGTCTGGCATCGTGTTGAGGAATCATCCTCTGCATTTCTGGTTGAACACCTGGCTGTTTGGCCTGCCTGATCATGCGCTGCTGCCCTGTCGGTAAAAATTCGAGATTCTGGCGAGAAGGACGGATGTGTGCATCCCACACGTATCCTCTATCCAAGACGTGCGGTGTGTGAAGGACAATCTTTCCAACTTGTTTGGTTGCGGGAATGGAAGAGCAACAGCATCCAACACAGAAAGCCGTACCTAGCCGTGTCCTCCCTTACCTCGCCCCCTTCTTCACCTTTCACGTCCTTATGACAGTCGATCAATTGCGTCCTCCAATAATATATGGGTAACTCTTTTAGTAGTTTACAACCCGATTTTCCTCTCTACCCGCCTGACTGGATAGGATTGCGGGGACGACATAGATAATACTCATATCCGTGAACTCGTTCAGGTTGTTGATAACGTGACAAGCAAGAGGGGATGGTGGTAAGATCTCATTCTAAGGTGGGGGCTGGAACACAAACGACAAACAGGGCGGCCTTGAATCTAGAACTCAACATCATGCATTAGTTGGCTTCACCAGCATATGTATGTAGGGTTCTGATGTTCCCAAGAGTAGGTCCCCGCTCCTCCGTCAATTGATGGTTTTTTTACGACTGGCTCGACCTGGCGATTATCAGGACAGGACTCCGAACCAGTTACCCCAGTTCACGCTACTTCCCGACTTAGGTGCTCAGTTCTAAACGAAGAAATCAATGGAAATTGCACAGGAAAGGCTCCAAATTGATGTTTCCAATGCTTACTGATTCTACTTCCTAAAACGAAAGGCCATTAAAATACCGATGCGCAGCAGTAGGAGGAAGATTCCATGACCCTGTCGACGGGTGACTTTGCAAGTTCATGCGCCAGGCCCAGCTGGTGGCTTTGGAAGTTTGGAGACGTGTGGGGTCAAAACGAGAAACCAGAAAAAAAAAAAAAAAAATACTCCGAAAATAGTCCCGTCCCCTTTGTGCATATTCCAGGATCATGGTAGCCTCAGAGATGGTGACGCAAGCCATGACCCTTCAGGAACGAAGTACGAAGCCCCTGATGACGTTGTGGGGACTGCTCGCGAAGTGGTCTGGTGCATCCTGATTGCCGAGTCCCACCATTTAAATTCAACATGTTAACAACACCTGAGAAGGAGATGAGACACTCTCCAGTGGGCCTGGAAGGAGCGATCCCGCACAGACCAAGGCTAGCTGAACTCAGAGTTTGACCACTAAAAACCCACCTTATCCATGTTACAGTCTGCCCTTGGATTGCGTGCGCCGTGACCCATAAACACCCATCAACGTGCCCCAAAGCCTCGATTGTTGAAGATGACCCGAGTCTGTGACTGTGTCCATGACCTTATCTCAAGCGCCCTCTCCCGGCTCCAGCTCCCACATCGAAGTGCACACTAGCGCTTCGCCAACCTCTCCAATCTCCATTGACTGGACTCCAGGCAGCCAGGCCAGCCCAGCTTCCTTCCAACAAACGCGTATTCGCTCACACACCATGGCTCCGCGAGCGAGAAAGACCCCGGATACCCCACGTGGGAGCGGCATGCTCCGCCGAAGCCACAAGAAGTCGCGTAATGGTTGCATCGGATGCAAGCAGCGACACATCAAGGTATTGCTCAATCCATCCCCCGTGTCTCCGGTCGTTATCTTGCGTATCTGACATGGCGCCAATAACTCACGGCTTGTGGCCCCCAAAATTTTAGTGTGATGAGAAGCGGCCTGAGTGTGCGAACTGCACAATTACTGAGAGGACATGTCAATATCCGGAAAAGCTTGGCTCCGGTAGCAATGCGAGCACGCCGCCGGCCCAACCGATGGCCGCTACGCCTTTGAGCATCCCGGAGCTGGTCCCGGAGCTGCTTGCCGCGACACAAACAGACACGGTCCAAGACGGGGACCACGAGCCGCCCGTGAATCTGGGCCATATGGAACTGCTCATCCGTTTCAACCTGGGCCTTCCCGTGCCAGAAATGGATGACGAGCTGTGCGAGAAAGGCACAAGGGTTGCTCTCAACGCCAGCGCAGACGCCCCTTACCTATTACACGAAATCATGGCGTTTTCAGCCCGACACTTAGCCGCTCTACGACCCGAGAAATCACAAGAGTACCTCGCGCAATCCGTCAGGCTGCAGAATGTGGCCATCTCCCACTTCAACGTCGGTCAAGTACAGGTCGACGAATCCAACTGCGTCGCCATGATTCTCTTTTCTTCCATCCTCGGGCGCCACCTCCTCATCGACGCACTTGCTGTACGAACCCCTGATTTCGCTCATTTCTTGGCCAGATATACCCAGCATACACGCATCCGCCAGGGTCTCCGAGCTGTTGCAAAGGGTTCATGGCCACTGCTACTCCAGACTGATCTCAAGGCCTTTCTCTCGTGGGGGTCGCGCATCATGCAGTCGCCGGGCGAAGGTCCAGAGTGTGACTCCCTTCGCCATCTGATTTCTCAGTCTTCTCTGCCTGTCGATGCCGCGGAGGCGTGTGGAAAGGCTATAGACGCCCTCCAGGCGGGATTTGACGAGCTTCGCTCTTCAGAGGATGAGGGAGCCCTCCGTTGCCAAATCGTGTATATGTGGTCGATCATGGCGCCTATGGAGTTTCTCGACTTGCTCGAGCAGCATCACCCCGAGGCCATTGTTATCCTAGCATACTATGCTGTTCTGTTACATGGGGCGAGGTCTATATGGCAGATTGGGGACTCGGGGGCATACATTGTAAACTCTATCTCTCAGTTTCTAGGACCGCATTGGTCTCAATGGCTGTCGTGGCCAATATCAATGATTACAACTTGATATTCTAATTATCCTCGAAAAAGACATTGCAGGAACAAATAACAGCGCAAGGATTAATCAACACGGAAACCCATCGTAACGAGTAACAAAAGAAAGAAACAGAAAAAGAAAGAAAAAATGGAAACGTCAACATAAGAGCAGTCTATGGCTAAAATGCAACCGATCCAACGTGAGAAGTCTATCCGCCTCAACCTCCTTCTCGAAACTAACTTTCGCTATAGATAGATCCTGCCACTCAACCCCTCGCCACCATCCATACACCTTGAAACTTGCATCTGCCATTATCCCACTCCAGCCGGGGGTCTCTAAGAGTAGCTGCGGGATTGCCCTGCAGAGTACTCGTGAGTTTGTCTAGTCCACTGCGCCGACTTCTGGTGGCCACTCTCAAGATCTCCCCCAAGTACCTCGAGGCTTGTGACGGACGCAAGTGGCTCCTTATTCTCATGGCTAATGACTCGGCTCGGATGGAACCAATTAAACATGACAACCACGATGAACATGGGTACCGCGTCAAAGATGTACAGATACGCCTCCTTCGACAGCAGCTCGCCCTCGGACCCCATGACATACTCGATGATTCGGAAGACCGATCGGATCATGATGAGAATACTTGACCCGTAGAGGACATAAAGGAGACCCTTCCACGGCGTATTCAGGGAGTGGGACTGTGGAGTCGGGTGACGACTGATTCGTAGGTGGAAGATGAAGGAAACGACAATGAAGAAGCCGAAGAACAGGATTTGGATGGCGAGACCGCCGAGAATGATGTTTTCGGCTCTACGCGCATCTTCGCTGCTTTTCGCCGTCGCCATAATGCCACCGCCTAGAGAGAGAAATTGTTAGCATTGTTTACTTTATGATCTTCGCCCTTTCCTGAGCATCTTGGGTTGGCAAGTCCCACCTCCTCCCTGCGTAAAGAACGACAGGACATCGCCCAGGATGAAGAACTTCGTGAGCCACTTCGGCTTGATAATCGAGTAGGAGTCGGCACCGAGGCGTACCACAAGTCGACCGAGGATCATGTAGATAGAAGCCGCGAAAAGTGCTGGTGCGAGCAGGAGAAGCAGAGATTGGATGATGTATGGGTTTTTGGTAAAGTCAGGATACTCTTTCGATGACATCGCGCGACCGACGTAACCGATTGCTTCGACTAGATATGGGGAGAATTATTACTACCACTCTCGGTTATGATTTCTGGGTCAAAGAACATCGGGGAGCATACATAAACAGCCCACAACAAACGGTATAAAGTACCAGGTCCTGCTGGTCACCAACTGTTTCACATGCCAAGCTGCGGAGAGGAAGAAGAGGATAATAAAGATGACGGCAGCCACCATGGATGGATGGTATCTGTAAAAGACGAAGCCGATGGCCCCTCCCTCGTCGGTCGCCATTGCGTTAGGGTTCGAAGATAATATCGGGGAAGACGGATCACGGGAGAGCTAGCACTAGGAGTAAAGATCGATTAGGCTTCGATGGTATCGACACGAGGTGAGAGAAGTGTCCAAGGATCGATGAATGTCTCTGTCTAAATCTTAACCAGAATGTTGCGAACTTCGGAGGATATAAATATCCACCCCTTTGATGCACACGAGCGTTTTCTCCGAAGCTCTGGTATCCTCCCCTGAAGAGGTTAGATCCATCCTCAGATAAAAATACGCGGAAATACATCGATCCACCAGCCCTACCGTTTTTGTTAAGCGCAACCAAAAAGCCCTGCATTGATGTTTGACCTTACGAGGTACGCGTACTTCGTAGCACTGCCATCTCTTTTTATCGGCGGGTCGGATCCATCTGCCAACAAGATTAAGCTCCTCATGGCGTGCAATCGGAGACGCAAGAATACGCGTATCCAGGGGCCCCCGGAACTATACCGGATTTAGACTGCGGGAATGAGATCCTGGTTCCACATTGTCGGATCTGATAGGGCCAGGGCCGCTAGCCCTGTCTGTTGCATTAAGTTCCCGGATACGCGTATTGCGTATTGCTCCACCGTTGCGGTCTCGTCCGAAATACTCGTATCTTCATTCACGGGCGGTGTCATCGGCGATAAGACGCCGCGGAATGCTCGACTCAAACTCTTCAAATAGGAGAACAATGGCGCTGCGCCACGAAGCACATAAATATTTGGCCGAAGAGCTTGCGTCGGCATGTTTCGCTGATATAGATCGAGAGAAGCGTCGGCGACGGAATGGTTGAATAGGTCATGGCGACAGACATGAACAAAACACGCACGCAGCATCCTTTCCGAGTCTTGACCTTTCACGAGGTCCTTTTTCCGACCTCGCAATTTCTTACATCCATTTCACTCTGCCGTACCACCGGAAAGACATCATGGCGGGAGAAAAGTCTTCTCCTTTTGTGAGGGCATCGTCCTTCCTTTCGAAGAATCCTTTCGCAGGTAATACCAATGTCAGAGGTAAGTAGTTTCCGATACAAATAATGCCAATGATTGAAAAAGTTAGGCTGCTGCCTGCACCCTACTAACGCGGTACGGCTTAGACGACGGCCGCGTCGACATTGTCGTCGACTCTGCCCTTGGCAGAATCGCTAATCGCCTCATGCATGATGACTCCACCATCAACGCCAACCGTTCCTCGATGCCGCCTCCCCAATACTCCATCATCGATCCCCTCGAGTCCCAAGTAACTGAGTCGCCGCGACCGCAAACGTCTACCCAAAGCTCCATCAGCTTAAACATCGTCATCCAAGTCGTCGGAAGCCGAGGCGACGTCCAGCCCTTCGTGGCGCTGGGCGCCGAACTCCGCGCATCCGGCCACCGCGTCCGACTTGCAACGCACGACGTCTTCAAAGACTTCGTGAAAAGCGCGGGGCTAGATTTCTACCCTATCGGCGGCGACCCAACCGGTCTCATGGCTTTCATGGTCAAGAATCCCGGCTTGATACCTAGCATGGATAGTCTCCTTGCGGGCGAGGTGCAGGGGAAGCGGGCCATGGTCCGGACTATGCTTGATGGGTGCTGGAGGTCGTGTATAGATGCCGATCCAGATAGCGGCGAGCCGTTCGTGGCGGATGCGATTATTGCGAACCCGCCGAGCTTTGCGCATGTTCATTGTGCACAGGCACTGGCTGTGCCTCTCCATATTATGTTTACTATGCCGTGGACGAGCACAAGGCAATTCTCGCATCCACTGGCTAATCTGACATTTAGTAATGGAAAGATCGATCCTGGTACCGCAAATTATATGTCATACTGGTTGGTGGAATGGATGACATGGCAAGGGTAAGACGGTGAATATGATTGAAAGAGTACCATGAACTTAGCTCACGGCTCTTGAACGACAGACTTGGAGATGTGATTAACGAGTGGAGGACGACTATCGACCTGGAACCAGTGCCCACGTCTGAGGGCCCCAAACTCCTCGAGACCCTCGGTGTGCCCGTGACATACTGCTGGTCTCCCGCACTCGTCCCCAAGCCAGCCGACTGGCCCTCGTCAATAGGTGAGTTACTGCTGTGTCGGGTCATCGGGATTCACGGTTAACTTGTTAAGACAGATATCTGTGGCTTCTTCTTCCGAGAACCACCCGATTACACCCCGCCAGATTCTCTCGCCAGTTTCCTAGCCAAAGGCTCAACACCAATATACATCGGATTCGGAAGCATCGTGATCAACGACCCTGAAAAGTTAAACTCCATCCTCGTCGAAGCTGTACAGACCGTAGGGGTAAGGGCCATCATTTCGAAAGGGTGGAGCAATCTCGGCGGAAAGACGACCGGTCCCACGGATGACGGCAGCATCTTCTACCTAGGAGACTGTCCCCATGAGTGGCTGTTCAAGCATGTTTCAGCAGTTATGCATCATGGTGGAGCGGGGACTACGGCGTGCGGTCTGTTGAATGCGCGACCGACGACCGTCGTGCCTTTTTTTGGAGAGTGAGCTCTTATTTTTTTTTTTTTTTGTTCGCTACAGCCGTTACTGTTACTGACACGAAAGCAAGTCAGCCGTTTTGGGGAGAGATGGTCGCCATGGCAGGTGCCGGGCCAAAACCGATCCCCCATAAGCTCTTAGATGTACACAACTTTACAGATGCCATCCGGTTCTGTCTTACCCCGGAGGTATCAGCTGCTGCCCAGAGGTTAGCGGCAAGCATCAGGGCAGAGACAGGTGTCAAACAGGCAGTCAGATCTTTCCATAATCATGTCTTGTCCTATAACATCCGATGCGACCTCCTTCCAAGTCGGCCTGCAGCGTGGATGTATAAGACGAAGAGTGGAAGGTCGATCAAGCTGTCGAAGATCGCTGGCGAGATCCTTGTGTACTCTTCAGGTATCCAAAGGAAACATCTCAAACGGTGAGTGCAGGGTGTTTTACATGACCTACTTTTTTTCCAGACAAACTAACGTTTTCTGGTAAAAGGTATGAAATCAATCCTATCGAGATCAGGAATCGTCGTTGGGATCCTATGACAGGAGTAGCTTCGGCAACCCTTCACACCGGCAAAAGCATGTTGGTTGCAACTTCGGATATCGTCGTCAAGCCTCTAAAGACATATCGATCTCTAAACGCGAATCACTCCCCATCTCCGGGACCTGATGACATAGAGAGGGGAGCTGGCATGACCACGCCACCGCCAACCCCTGGAACAGGTAGGTCAGCAGTCGGATCTTCGAGTCATTCTCTTAACCATACCCAGAATCGATCCTGTCTAGCGGATACGGGACAAGTTGTAGCGGCATCCGTGTCGGGAGTTGGTGGATTCTTCAAAGCGCAGTGGAAGGGCTTCCTACTAGATATTCCCCTGTCCGCTGCCGAAGGCCTTCGCGCCGTTCCGAAACTCTACGGCGAACACGTGCCCGAGCGGGATGTTATCACCGATTTTAGGTCTGGCGCTGTGGCGGGCGGAAAGCAGTTTGTCCTTGGTATATCAGGAGGCGTGACAGACCTGTTTCTGCAGCCATATGCGGGGGGCAGTCGTGATGGCGCCCGCGGTGTTGCCAAGGGGCTAGGAAAAGGTGTCGTCGGATTCACGACCAAAGTTTTGTCTGGTGAGTTTGTTCTCGGAAGTCCAAGCTCGATGTAAAACTAATCTCCAGCCCAGCCCCCGTTGGCCTCGTTGCCTACTCATTTGAGGGAATCTACCAGGATATTCGAAACTTTACCTCGAAAACGGGACGAATCATCCAAACCCAACAGCATCTGGAGGGGACGCACTTACTCCAAGCTGAACTCACGATGGGTCGTGAATTAGAAAGTAAGGTACTTGAGGCATTCAGGAGATATAATTCGGAGCAACGCATGGCAACACTCGGCACATGAGTTCAGCGCTGGATCGTAACAATCACGGAATATTTTACAGGAGGAAAGTCCCCCGAGGGCTAAGAATTCTAGAGACACACTGTTGCTCCCCGAATTTGTTTCACCCGTCCAATTTACACATTTGTTATCTCTCACGCTACGAGAGCACGTAGCGAGGCCCGCGTAGGTGTTGCAGGGAACAAAACGACGCAGCTCAACGGATGTTATTTACCGCTAGGCTAAACTGTACGGTACGTGGGGTCATTCATCAATATGATCCTGCTGTGTAACCTACGTACGTAGCGGCGTGCCTCCAGACCTATCGTTGCCAGGGAACCCCGTGGCGCAGTGGGAGGATTCAATGTAAGTAGACAGACGGACGGCCTGTGAGCATCGCGCACGCGGCTCGTAATTGCTCCCGCGTTTTCATCTCCAAGAATAGACGTTTGACGGTAAATGCTAGATTCTATTTTCGTCCAATTTGGAAGTGTGATAAATGAATCAACCGACTTTTCTCCCAGGAATCGTCCCACAAGATGGCCTATTTCAACTGTTATTAAAGACACCACATTGCCCCAGACACTAAACTTCCATCGTTGCCAAAACCAACATAGCAACAGATCCGTCCACTCTGAGCCTATCCTCTGTCCTCCATTCACCTCGTTGGAAAGCACTACTGACCTCACAATGAAACTTCTTCCACAACTTGCTACTTCCCTCGGAAGTCTGCTCCTGATCACAACCCCGGTCCTCGGAGACGATGTAGAGCTACCCGACCTGGATAACTTGAAAATCATCTCCGCCACCTGGAACGGCACCGGCTGCCCCGCTGACACTGTCTCCATTACGGAAAGAATGGTACCTAATGCCCAAATGATACGTTTCTCGGAAGACCCACCTTTCGGTGAGATCGAAATCACATACGACGGCTTCAACATCTTCATCGGGCCCGACATCGTGCCGGAGAAAAACGAGAAGGAGTGCACGCTCCTCTTGGAGATCGCACCGCCATCGGGCTGGCAATTCGCCGTGGAGTCCATCGTCTGGTTCGGCGGGTATACGATAGAGGAGGGAGTCTCGTACCACATGTCTGCCATCTCGTCCTTCAACGCCAAGGGGGACTGGGGAACGAGCACGGAATGGACCACCGAAGGGGGCAGTGTCGGGCCGATAGACGATGTTTACACGGCCGGAAATATCGTTTATGGTATAACTGCCTCGTCGATGGGCGAAGATCCGCTGTACTCGAGATGCGGGAATGGGGAGGTAAAAACGCTCAAGTTCAAGTTGAAGGTGTGGTTGACGTCCGACGTGGAAGAGAGTTATGGGACCAATTTCGACCCGGAGAAGGCATTTAAGATGAATCTTGGGATAGATTGGAAAGAATGCGAGCCCTAGAAAGGGATGATAACTAAAGTATAAGCTCTAGGTGTAATCTAGTTGGGTTGGAAAAGCCAGGCTGCCGCCACACCTTTGTAACAGTCTGCCTCGAGAATCTCAACTAATTACGTTCCCCACCATAAATAAATCTCATAAGTTCCTAAGGGATTGTGCATTATCTGTGGAAGAGATAGCGAAAGTGTAAGTAAACCAACAACTCATGATTCAAATTCAGCCCACAATCATGTAAGGTAAGTACTCCTATTATTTCACTCCAATCGAAGCTTTCCCCCTTGACTATTCCCAGCCAAGACGATACAGACACTACTTAGCTCTAACCCATGGTACTTCCAACCTGATGTCGAGGGTTAGGATAAACTGAAAAATCATCAAGTAATAAAGAATTGCAGATGGTTGATCTGCAGGTCTAACCGTATTCGTCACGATGAGGCGGGAGCCTCCCCATCAATGGCACAGTCAGTACTTCGTAGGAATCTCTTCGGGGTAATTAAGGAACCTTAACAGGCTAGAGACTACTGAGGTAGCGTATTAAACCAACTAATAAGTAAGACTGGTATACAAGAAGGGCATACAATCATCGGGAATTCGGTATCACCCACGAGACTACCCGATCCTCACACAAACATTACGGGCTGCCAATGTATCGTAAAGGGACTTAATCCCCCCAACTCTTGTCCCTCGAGAAGGGAAAGGAGATAACACTTTATTCTGGCCCATACTGTTTTACTGGGTGTATGTACTGAGGCCTCGGTATATGGATCGTATGTATTCACCCGCAGAAGCTAGCATCGTGAGAAAGAAGTGTTATTGAAGATAAACAATATTATAGACCACAAATCAGAAGCACTCATTCCCTTACCCCATCCCATCCAAGCTCGGGGCAGCAGAGGGAGAGCACGTAATCAGGCTCTCTTGTCGCTGAGGTGCCTCGCTAGGCTAAGCGATCGACAGAGGCACGAGGTAGACATGGCATTGCGCTGCATATTTTTCTAATTACTTTCTGAGTCCTCGTCCTCCATACCACTCGTAAAACTTCACGTACTGGTTGTGAAGTTGCTCGAGAGTCGTAAACGGTTCATCTAGTTTAGGATAATCTTTGAGAGCTCCGCTCCAGAGATCGAAGCGGTCATTGTCAACAAAGGGTGCCTCTCCCATCAACATTCTGCGGACCAACGGGAATTCCGGTTTTCGGTCCAGCGCCGAATTGCAGGTCGCGCATCGAAGCCGCTCTAAGCCCGTGCCATCGCTGATAGTGTCGGCGCAAACGGTGCAGCAGAAAATTCCTCTGGCCATGGTGGCTTCGGCTAGCGCTTTCCAGTAATTTATCTCGTCAGACACAATCTTGTATATTTGAGGGTGACGGTACATTGCGAGAAGCTCGTCAAGGGGGGGAAACTCGTCGTCGGATGACTCTTTATCTAGGCTTAGTAACTCGCCTTCGATCGTACGTAGATCCAGGCCGTCTAGATCAGGAGGCGGTGTCTTGGCTAGAAGATCATTTGGAGACGGTAGGTTGTAGTTATCTTTGAGGGAGGCCTCCTGGTCAGGGAAGACTATGGGAGCAAGGCGTTCGACGTGCTCGTTGCTCTCCTCGGCAAGCCACATCTGGAAGGCCTCGTCAAGGGACTGGAATGGATCGCTCGGGAGCCGTTCTGGGATGAAGGTTGTATTGTCGTTCCCATCTGATGCTGAAGCTTCCAAGTGGATATCGCAAGGCTCACCTCCACAGGAGAAACACCAAGAAACAGAGTCAGGCTCGTTATAACAGAGATGACAAATTGAATCCTCTGGTAATTCATCCGGCTGTATTATCTCGGAAAACGAGTGGATTGCGTCTGATTCCCTCATAGACGTATGATCCATCCCTTCAATATGCTCGATCGGTAGCCGATAGCGATGTACTCCATCAGACTGGTTATCTGGAGCATAGTCTTCGGCGTCGATAAGTGTCATGACTAGGCACGAGAGCGTATCGAGTTCTCTCTCGTCCACAGCGTACTCAAGCGTAACAGCACGGCGAAATTCGGCAACTAGTTCCCCGAGAAATTCGCTGACCTGCATGTCATCGCTGCCGATTCGTGGAACTCCCATGATCAACGATGTAACAGATGCTGCTGTGCGGAAGCCTGGAGAAGAACGTGCGAGTAGAGGACAGAGAAGTGATGGTGAGGCGAAAGTGATGGAGGAAGGAGGAAACCACTGGGGGTGAAGAGCGAACGGTCAGGGAGGAGACGGGAGTTTATATGCCCGGACTCATCTTGCCCAGAGCACAAACGACTGCTTCGCCCTCTCCTGACGGGCGTCTCAAGCCTGTAATGGTGGAGAGAGGATGCCATATCGGTTTACCTGCGGATCGAAATGACATCCCGTACCTGAGTCCAGTAACCACCCGCATTACATAGCCTCTCTGAGTCATTTCGATCCCTTGAAGACTGAAATGATGCCCACTCTCAATCCTAGTCTGCGCCCCCATCACCGAGCACCGCTGAGCGAGTGCCCCTTGGCTAGCATCCCATGGTCGAGCCAAGACTGGCGATAAAACTCTGGCATTCATTGCATGGTCGCCCGGCGTGGCTCTTGAGGCGGCATGTCGAGATGTTTAGATGCGGTAAAGGGACTGAGGTTCAGCTCCGACCAAGTGTAGCGATTTGCACATTTCCATCCTGCAGGATGCTGTAGTTGGATAGACACAAGTGGTTGTGTGTCTGAATGTAGTTGTAGTTTAACATAATATAGTTCTCTCAGGATTTTTGTCAACAGAAAAGAAAATTGTTGCCTTAAGGCAGTAAAATTGTGACTAAGCCAGACTCGTAGTACATAGACCATTGATACTGCCAATTGCATTATGCAATCTGTGGGGACCTTGGGTCGAGAATTTAAAACAGGCACTGGCCAGGCCCGAAGCGAAAACGTTGATATCTTCAATCGAGGAATTACTGACCGGTTTTTGCACATCTGCACACAACCGAGATACATCAAGTTCTCACCTGAGGAATTGAGATGGAGGTATGAACTCCACGTGGAAGCTGCTCGGATACAATAGGATCAGGATTAAACAAGGAATCCGCCCTGGCAGCATATTTTTCGGATCTAGGGCTGGCATAAGGACCTTCTGGCACATGTTTTCAGCTGTAGTCTACGGACGAATCAAATCGTCGAAGCAAAAGCCCAGTTACTGGCGTTAGACAGTGATCCTCACCGCCTGCCCCTCTTTTCATCCCAAGGCACCATAGTTATCCACGTCAACAACAGCTGTAGACACTCAAGGTGAATTCCAATCGACAAGTCCCTTTCACAGCTAGGGCATGATGCGCCTTTTAAACGCGAGCAATCTTCACTTTGAAGCATTTTTCGGAAATAATATCCCAAAATATGCAATACTCTCACACTGCTGGGAGCCTAATGACGAGGTCTCATACCAAGATATGTTCAAAGCAATCAGGCATGGAAACACATTCGATGCAACACAAATCCGGAATAGGCAAGGTTTCCACAAGATCTACAACTCCAGCCAACAGGCTTTAAGGGATGGCTATCAGTATATTTGGGTTGATACATGCTGCATCGATAAATCCAGCAGCGCGGAACTCCAAGAAGCCATTAACTCGATGTATCGATGGTACGAAAATTCTGGAGTCTGCTACGCCTATCTTTCTGATGTCTCCGTGGTCGAGAATGCCGGTATCCAACTCGACGGAGGGCTGTCTATAACAGGATGGATCAAATCGTTCGAGGCTTCGCGGTGGTTCAGCCGCGGGTGGACACTTCAAGAACTCCTAGCCCCTCAGGACTTGGTCTTCTTCGACCGGGATTGGAAGAGGTGTGGCTCTGCTAGCAGCTTGCGTGATGTAATCGAGAGCGTCACGGGCATAAAGCTCCAAGAAGTCCGAAGTGTTAGTGAGGGTCCAAAATTCCGGAATTTTCGAATAGCGAGACGTATGTCCTGGGCAGCAAGTCGACAGACCACCCGAATTGAAGATCAGGCTTATTCGCTCTTGGGTATCTTCGATATCAATATGCCGCTCCTTTATGGCGAAGGAGAACGGTCATTTCAGCGGCTGCAAGAGGAAATAATGAAGGGCGATGATGATGTCTCTCTACTGGTATGGAGCTCTACAGACGCGGACACAGGGTTCGCGTCTAACGGCCTCGCAAGATCGCCAGCACATTTTCACAAATACCCCGACTTGGTACTTGGCAAAGAAACCACTATTACCCATTCGAAGTCCATTCCTAGGATGACGTCGCGGGGTCTGCATATAAGGCTAAATATAAGGAGAGATTTGAACGAAAAGATGGTCGCCTATGCTGTTTTAGCTGATGGGAAAGACGGCCCATATAAACGGTCCGAAGTCTCCCTGATACTTCCTATCCTATTCCCCAAGTCGGCCTTCTCGAAGTCACATGCAGATAAGGAATGCATTCGGTTCTCAGATCCCCTTTGGGTCCCATCCACGTTTGTTCGAAAGGCCAAGCCCGAGTCTATCTGCTTTATCAGACAGGTGCAGCGAGCAAATTTAAACCGCGAAGGGGCTGGATTGAGTCTCTGCTCGACTGTATGGAGGGATTATGCCACAAGTTTCACATATCCCGTTCAGACACAGTGTGGACGTCGTCATTTCCCAGCTATTATGGGTGGATTCTCGGGTCGCTCGGGATGTTACACCTTTGTCTTGGAATTAACGTCTCGTGCCTCAGACAGGCAGAAATTCGTCATCCTAGTCGACTACCGGGTACGAGATAGACAGATAATACGGGAAAGTGGTTTACAGGTCACGGTTCTCAAACTGCAAAACAACGCCGGCCTAAAGTTAAATGTTGCGGCGAGTTTGGCAACTTTCAAGAATCATCGATATAGATTTACGTCATGCGACCTTCCCGATCGCGACGACAATGCGATCTCGATAGATAGAATAGTTTGCATCGGTTACTTCTCTGATTACTGGCTGCGTGATGGGGATAACGATGTCGACACACTGCCGCGCCGCCGACCAAGGTACTCTGAGACTAGAAGCTTATGCGCAGCGCAGCGCGTTCCAGTAGCTGACTGGTAGTTAATTAGCTAGTCAGAATAGGCCTGGTCAAAACGGGCCTGGTATACTTGATGTAAGTTGGAGTCCTATATTCATGTCAGACTCTAGCGCAGAACTTCGGCGGTGAGAATATTAGCCCATCAGTAGTTCCGTGGTCGCTGATGGCCCTCTCAACGATTTCAGCTTGTCGCATCGTCCGTGTTCGTCCCCAAACGGTAGCTGCTCCTGGTCCGAAAACATTTCCCCAAACTCCCTCCTTTTCGACGTCCGAACCGCCCCAGATCAATCCCTTCGTCAAGGGGGAAGGATTAGTAAATTTTTTTTTTTTCGTTCCCAGGGACCAACAGCAATCTCCCCTTTTTCTTGGAAAAAGCCGGTGTGATGGAAATTCGGAGCGAATCTCTATTATCTCAGATATCGAAGCATACCTCGCTGATTATGGTAAACCCACATGTTATAGATTCACCCACCCTGTCTGCTAATAAAGTATAGACCAATTTGCTGAGAGAACGCACCGGACAGAGGTCAAAGTCAATCGGGGGGTGGACTGTGCAACCCGTGTTAGCTTTGAGGCGGGGTCAACTTTCTCAGGGCACTTCTCTCGATAGGGGAATCGATGTCTCCTCTATCGCGATAAGCTTTTGGGTCAGTGCTAGAGGGCGGAGTAGGCCAGCCGGGATTCGACGGCGGGGTACTTCATGCCAACTTAACCCCAAGACAGCCACCTCAAACACAACACTAGGGTCCAGGACATGGAGCGCAGATGAGAGGAACTATTGCAGCCACTCCAGGGCATCCAAGAAAACCTTCGTGTTGATGGGTCAGCCGACACGGCATCGACTCGAAGAGACCAGAAGAGAGCGAGGTGCCGTGGCTTATGAGTATCTTGTGTCCTACCTCTCGTTAGGTTGACTTAGAGCTGGAGAAGAGCCTCGGCGCTCGTATACTGCCTGTTGACTACTCAGATGTCGGCTCATTAACATCTCTCCTGCAAGACAACGATGTCCACACGCTTATTTCCGCGCTCGGGGGACAAACCCCTCCAGATTGCGAGCACAGCCTCATTCAAGCGGCTGAGCGATCCAGCGCGACCAAACGGTATATCCCCAGCGTCTACGGCGTCAAGTACCGTCCGGAGACGTCCTGGTTCCCCATAGCCGCGGCGAAGCTTTCCATCTTCGAAGCCCTGGAGAAAACGAAACTCGAATGGACAGCGGTCTCCAACGGCTTCTTCCTTGACTATTGGGGAATGCCTAAGATCAAGTCCTACCTCAGTCCTATGACATTTGTTCTTGATGTCGCCGGTAAAAAGGCTGCAATCCCAGGGTCAGGGACGACGCCCATTACCTTCACGTATAGCGGCGACGTGGCTAAGTTTACAGCCAAGTTGCTCACTCTCGATAAATGGGAGACAGAGTCATTCATCATCGGAGACAGACTTACCTGGAACGACTTTGTAAAACTTGCCGAGGAAGTAACAGGTAATTTTGAATCATGCATATGCGCTATCCCACGTCATAAATAATGCTAATGTCGTCATCTTCAGGCGAGAAGTTCGAGGTGGTTTACGACTCGGTGGAGCTATTGAAATCCGGCAGGATCACGGAGTTGCCAAGCCACGTCCACGTCTATGAGTACTTCCCGAAGGAGGCACTGCAGGTAATGCTCTCGCAGTTTGGTCTCTTGTTTGACCAGGGCGTTCTAGACTTCCGACCAAAGCGATCTCTTAACGACATATTCCCCGATATCAAGCCCAAGTCAGCCAGGGAAGTACTCGAGATTGGGTGGAAGAAATGAATTCTTCCATAATTCCCTCATACCAGTGGTTTTAGGTGGGCGACTTGTATTATCACATTGGGTCGCCTCTTGTGCCTAACTCCCGTAAGGTAGAGGGCTTGACTTCAGTCAATTTCTCTCGAAGAAGTCAGGTTACAAGTCAAGTATACAGTTTAATATCAAGTCTTTCGTCTTCAGAAGTGTCATCAGTGTTCATCCTTGAAGTCTCTTGTGTTTCAGTTTCCGTCCCTTTTTTCAGTTCTGATTCCAGGTGACTGGAATCCATTCCATTTTCTTGCGTATCTTGTGCCGTATAAGTCGGCCATTCCCTTTCTAGCTCTCACTCATATCCCAGTGTGAGAGCCTTCTTTCTATGCCCCTATTTCCGTATCCGTTGATCATCGGATTCAACGTCTACCAGTCCTACCAAGAAGTTTGCAGCGGCTTCTTGGAAGAGTTGGGTCCAGACCATTGGGCACCCATTTCCTTGAAGGTGGCCTAAGGCCGCTATCCCATACCTTTCTTCTTTTCGTTCGGATCTACCACGCATCGGGCCGCTTTCAGCACAATCCCCGAATTGCCTCAATTCGATCAGCAAAGGTCATATATATCACTTTCGACAAAAGTTCCGTCCATTTTTTTTATCACTCAATTTTGGAGGGGTGCTGGCCTTGTGTTTCATGCCGAGAACCCGTCTCTAAGTCCACCCGGCCAGAATCATCATCGCGCCGAATTCCCGGCAATCCTTCCCCGATTTGTCTGGCATCAGCGCCTTGTCACGAGCTTCATACTCCAAAGTCCAGTCTACTCACAGACGAAGGGCCGGACTCATTAGCCGAGCCAAGTTAGCTGACTATACCTAGAGCCAGTCCGGCTTGGACCAACTCGCCAGAATCGAATGGACGGAGTCAGTGCCGCTGCCAGCGTGATCGCTGTGATACAAATCTGTGGATCTGTCTTTAATTTCTGCCGAACATACTATACAGGGGTCAAGGATGCCCGAAAAGACATCACGCGCTTGCGGAACGAGGTTACTCGCCTTGAGGGTGTCTTAACCAGCATTGCAGATCTTGCGGATGCCGATGACTCTGCCAAGCTATCTGTCCTGCAGGCCCTGGTCAAGCCCGGCGGCGCTCTCTCACAATGTCAAGACAATTTAGCAGGTTTACTTGAGAAGTTGCAGCGTGGTCATGATACGGAAGGTATGAAACGATTAGGATGGCGCGCCTTGACATGGCCACTCAAAAGCAAGGACGTCGACAAGGTCATCGCAGAAATCGAGAAGCACAAGTCGCTATTTACCTTGGCACTTACTGCTGACGCCGCGTGAGTTAGAAGTCCTTCGCGTCATATCATCTGATCAATAATTCCCGTTTCCTCTACTTACAACCATGCAACTGCTAGGACTTTGAATATGATGCTGAGCAAGTCCTTAGATGGAGTGGCCGAGAAACTTAGCGCCACCCAACTTGATGTTCAGGCCACCAAGGAAGGCGTGATAGCGACTCTTAAGGTCGTCAATGCAATGCAAGAGGATGCAGACGAAGAGAAGAGGAAACAGATGATCCGAAATGTGACAACGTGGCTGACATATACTGACCCTACTACTAGCCACCAGGCTGCCAACAGAAAGCGGCAATCCGGTACAGGGCAGTGGTTAATCAACGGTGTCAAATTCAGAGAATGGAAAAGGAGTCGTGGGTCGTTCATGTGGCTTAAGGGTATCCGTGAGTTATCGGCCTCAAGTACGCAGTTTACTCCAATTCTGACCGCTTATAGCTGGGTGCGGAAAGACAATACTAGCGTGAGCATCGTCTGAATTCTTCAGCAAATGTGACAGGCCGAACTTACTGCGGATAGATCTACTGTCATCGAGAACCTTAAAGGAGACTGCGAAAATAAGGATCTCAGGCGTGCCTTGGCCTATTTCTACTTTGAGTTCAACAACACGAACAAGCAGTCTCCTCATAAGTGTCTTTCGTCCCTGGTTTCTCAGTTATGTAGCGGAACTGAAGAGATCCCAACTCAGCTTGAAGATCTCTACGAGAGATGTGGGAAAGGCCGGAGCCCTCCATCAGTACACGATCTAATTTCAATCATTGATGCGTATACGACGCTCGGGAGCATCAACGACACATACATCGTCCTTGACGCCTTGGATGAATGCCCCAAGACAGGTCCTGAGGATCAACGTGCCGAACTACTAGATGCAATAAAGGCCATCCGGAGCATCTTCCATTCGAATTTACACCTCCTGGTTACCAGTCGGGAAGAAATCGATGTTAAGAAATCTATCACGCCACTTCTAACCGTTCCAGCCTTATCAATACAAGATTCCGGGGTTATGGCTGACATCAAAGAATACGTCAAAAGTCAGCTCGCGTCCGACCCGAAGTTAAATAGCTGGTCGGAGGATATCAAATCCGAAGCAGAGCGTGTCCTCGCCGAAGGGGCATGTGGCATGTAAGACTTCGATTTAATATCGACGCTGAAAAAATTAGGCTTAACAACTATCATAGGTTCAGATGGGTGTTTTGCCAACTCGATGCATTGAAGAAATGCAAAAAAGGTCCTCGATTCTGCTGGCCCTGAAGCAACTCCCAAGAACTTTGGATGAAACTTATGAACGTATGCTGCTAGCTATTGACGAGATGTACAAGGCTGAAGCCAGACGAGCCCTTCTGTGGCTGGCTTTTTCGGAGCGGCCCTTGAGCGCTGAGGAGGTTGCTGAGGCTGCCTGCATCGATCCAGATGCTGACCCGGCATTCGATAAGAACGACCGCTTCCAGGACCCTCGGAACAATATCCTCGAGATCTTAGGCAGCCTAGTCAGTCTTGTGCCCGGGGACAAGATCAGGCTGGCTCACTTTTCCGTGAAGGAGTATCTTCTCTCGATTCCACTACGCGCCAGCAAATCGGCCGACTTTGGGGTTTCTGAAATGGATGCCCACCTTCTGTGTACTCAAAGTTGCCTTGCCTATATTCTCCAGGAAGGAGAGGGGCCGTTGAGCATTTGCGAGTTACCATTCGTTGCATATGCCTGCATGTATTGGCCCCATCACGCGCAGCACCTTATGGAAGATGATGGAATTATGCCACTGGCCAATATCTTGTACCACTCACATGCCATCTATGAGAACTGGCAGAGTATGCTTGCGTCAAAGTCACCTCTTCCAGGCATTGAAACAGGCGGACTACAGCAGAAAAGCCTGTCCCCTTTGTGTCACGCATCAGCTATGGGATTTTCCTCAATCGTGGAGGGGCTGGTCAAACAACCAGAAGCCACTAGTGTTGCGGAAGACAAGGGCTCGAGATGGACAGCTCTGCAAGTTGCTTCAATGTGTGGGAGAAGGAGAACTGTCGAGACGATCTTGCGACATACAAAGCGAAGCCCCATCGTCAATGCTATCAGCCCTGAGGGAACCACTGCCCTCCACCTTGCATCATCGAGAGGATTCGCGGACGTGGTGTCGATGCTTTTGAGACATGGCGCGTCAACTGAAATTGAGGATCCGAGAGGACGAGCGGCCATTGCACTGGCTGCGGCTTCAGGTCACCTGGGTATTGTCCAGCTACTATTGGAGAATGATGATGCTGCCTCCGACTTATCCCAGAAGCACAAAGGGGCTGCGTTGTTCTCCGCGATAGAAGCCGACTACATCTCGATTATTGAGATACTACTTAATTACGGAGCAAACACAAATATGACCAATTCGGATAAGCTAAGTCCCCTCTCCTTGGCTGTCGTTAACGGACGAACTCAAGCCGCCCGCTCGCTTATAAAGCACGGCGCAGATCCGAACTATGCAGATCCGCTGAAGAGCACTCCTCTGCATCGTGCTGTTCAGAAGGGACACGATGTAGTAGTGGAACTGCTCATTCAGCACGAGGCTGACCCCACACGCCGTGACTGTGATGGCAAGACCCCGTTCCACTATGCGTGCGCCAGAGGGAGCCCGTTCATGGTGAAGAAGTTTCTGCAAACAGACATCGACGTCTCGTTGTTGGATGCTTGGGGCAAAATGCCTATTCACTACGCAGCCTGGGGGTGGAGTGCTGAGGCGATGCAGATTCTTCTAGATAATGGAGCGGAATTAGAAGCCAGGACACCTCGAGGCGAAACGCCTCTTCAGTTGGCTGCTCAACGAGGAGGCCATAATGTAGTGGAATGTTTATTGAAGAATGGTGCCGACATCACGACTTGTAACAAGAATGGGAGGACTTCTCTGCACTTTGCTGCCATACGTGGCAATCGACTAGTCTTGCAGGTTCTTCTAAGGCATGGCGCGGATCCGCGCGTAAGAGATAACCGCGGATTAACACCGATACAGGCCTATGACGAGTATGAGGCGGGTCTTCCAGGACACATTAGTATTAGAAGGATAGCGTAAGGAAATCACCTGCCAATCTGGCTCTTGAAGCCATCGGAGCTCTCAAAGCCATGCGCATAATATCTGAACTCTCCCTCCAGGACCACTGCAAGAAAACAAGAGTCTGGAGGGCTGCATGATTCAGTTGCTATTGGCCTAAAAAGTCCCCGGCTGCCTAAAGGGGAAGAACATCCAAGGCAGCACAGCTAAACTAAAATCTAGGCGAGAACGAATGCGACGATGGGTTTTAAATTGATTTTTTTTTTTATATTTTTATATTTTTTTTTATCCTCGTGTAAAAACTTTAAGACTGCACGGGCACGTAGAAATGGGCAAGATTGGCTTTTTGCTGCTCTGTTATAATAATGAGTATTGGTACTTTTAGAGTACAACCGAGCAGGGGTGCAAAGCCACAAGTGTCTAGAAATAGACCCCGCTGCAGCGCGCAAGACAATCAGTTGCCACTGCCGTTGATACCTGACCTACTCTCCTTCATTGTTGGCGATCCCCGCAGCTGTGATGTTTCCGTGCCCATGAATACTCCGGGGCTTGAGCAAGCCCGTAGGGACGATGGCGCCTGCTTGCCCTTCGACGGTACTTGGCAGCAAGGTGTTTTCACGGACAATTTGCGTATAGGGCCAAGCACGACGTATGTTCCTCTCTTCTCTACTCTTCTCCTCTCCGTCCGGCCTGGTCGCTACTTGCTCCCCAACCCCACTAGCCCTGTCAGTCCGCTAACGAATATGGACTCTGAGCAGTAGCCTCTTCCCAGAGTTCTCTCAGGTGTTGCCTTCTGACTCGGGGACCTGGCCAATTGAGCTATCACTTGCATCTACTCTAGAGCTGCTGTCAGCGACGGGAGATCCGATAGCAACCACCGACTCTATGCCAGCCATGCCTAGTTCGGATTACAGGCTTCCGAGCCTGGAACTACTCGGGCCAGCTCCGCCAGCTAGCCACCATCAGTATCCTCTCGGGGTGGATCCTGTATTCAGCCGTGTTAGCGACGACGTCTCCCCCGCTATCTTACCAGACCTGCTAGCCCAGCCCATATGGGACGCCCCCATATATCGAAGCTTATATGGAGTTGACGGCAAGACTTCAGATCCTCTAAATACTGATCTCAATGACACCTGGGTAGATAGCGCTGCGTCCGGGGGAATACCCCCAGACGAACCAGACGACTCTTGGCTTTTTTGGGACGATGAAGCCGACCAAACACTTCCCAGCGTACTAAAGTACATCTTCGAGCCGGGTGAAATATCGGACACAACATTGGCTGTAGAATCGCTAGGTGAAGCGGGCAAACAGGAGGAAAATCGGGCGTCCGACAAACATGACGACAACGTGCTGCCCAAACTCTTGCCGGCCCGCCGTCCTTTTCCAAATCTCTCTTTGCCCCTTGGCACTTCGCCAAGACCCTCAGAGGAAGAAAGACCCCGTAAAAAGGCATTGACCTTCATACTGGAAAATGGGATCGCATCCGTGAAGGACTACCAAGTTCCGGCGAAGCGAGGTGTCCGCCGTACCAAGTTCAGCAAGGAGAAGTCGGCTGCTGTAGCCAGCAAGCGGAAGACCCACGAGATTTGCATCAAATGCAAGGTAGCTCGCACGGAGGTACGTCAACCACTTCCAAGCTTTCCGTTAGGCGGCTGGCGCGATGGATCAATATTTATGTCTGTGTGTCTGTCTAGTGTGTTGGGGGGACGCCTTGCCATCGCTGCGTTGCGGCATGGGAACGAAGGCCCCACGTGGTCCACCAACCCTGCTTGAAGGCTCACTTTCTCGACATTATCGAGTCGGGAAGCTGCAATTATGTCTGTATGTTCCCCAGCGCTTACGCTGCCCCCGAAACCCGAACCACCTCAGTCATGACCGTGGAACCTCTTCTGACGAAATGGATGCAGCGCAGCGAGTCGCCTCGCATTTGACTCTGGATGGACGGAGACGGATCTCAATATCCATGCCCGAGGAGTTTGACCTTCCCAGCCTCTTGCAAGCCGTGCAGGAGCGGCAGCATTCCTTCAACATTCGAAGGCGAAAGATGTCCCGGACCCTCTTCGTCATTGACATGGCAGAACACGCTAGACTGCTAGGGCAGATCCGGGAGAATGATGAGACCAACACGACCACTTTACGCCAGTTCATCGACAACGCACTACTCACAACCTCCGACTGGAGAAACAGTGTGAGGGAATGCGAAGCGCTGGACGATCCGCTGGTAAGTGCCTCCGCGTGGAGTACTTTTCTCTCAAGGCCAAAGCAGACGCTTAGAAACAATTCACCTTTCAGGCCCTTCTCCCAGTGTGGAACAACGAGCCTTGTCGTGGTAGCTACGACATCGTCCCTGTCGACGGGGGCGAGCCGCGGCCGCTCAATGTAGAAGACCCAGAGGACGTAAAGGAAATCATACTGGGCGCAACGTTGTCCCGGATCATTTGCCGCAAGCTGGAGATCGATGCCTACCGCCGACTGCAGAAAATTATCAACAAGCTGCGCTTCGAGTCCTCGGAGAGCTCCATCCGCTTCGTGAAGCAGCTTGGCGACGTCCTCCTGACGCTAAGATGGCGACTATCGTGGTGGGAGGTCCACGGGGACGGGCGCGGGGACCCCGACCCGCAACGGCTGTTGTACGTCGAGAGAGTCAAGCGGCTTACCCTGGTCCTCTACTTTTACTACTTCACGGCCAAGAGGAGCATTAGTAGCTGGCTGCGGCCTGAAGGTATGGCTGGGGTCTGGAGCGAGTACGCCGACACGCTGCTGATGTGGGAGGACTTGCCGACGGTGGAGAGCGTGGATGGGCTGGAAGAGTGGCTGGGTGCCGGGAAAGCGTTGGTCAAGGACGCCGGAAAGAAGAAGGTTCCTCACATGGAGACCTAGAATGACAGGGTAATCGGGATTCGGATGCCACGTCTTTCTTTTTGGTGGGTATTAGAGGCTTGCCCCTTCAGACTTGTCCTAGTGGTGGTTGGTATGGATTAGTTGCAGCTTATACTATTGGCACTCTTCATTCTTCAAAGCCTTGTTCTGGCACTCTGGTGGGCGTTCCTGTGCTCCGTCATGTTGTCCGTAGAAGCGTCAATTTTGTGACTGGGTTTTAATGATAAGCAGCACGACCGCTCCAGCTAATTACCAGATATATCCGTTACGGCACCAGTCACCAAGTTGCAGTGACAAGCTCGCCAAGTCTGGGGTGGACTTGGTCGATATCACATTAAAATCTGGACCTCGCTGAAGGGCGGTGATCAGGAGATTGATCGCAATATCAGCACCACATAAAGCAATTTCAATTACAATTACACCCCGTATGAGTGAGAAAACAAAATTCAATTAAATAAATGACTAGCTGCCGTAGTTTTTTTCTCAACATCTTGCGCTTCACTAGTCAATACAGCGGTCCTTTCCATCGCAAGAGGTCCACTCTTGCTACGCAGATATGCACATCATAATGGGGAGGAGTTTGGCCCATTCATTCAGACTATGCCAGCGATCCTGATGCGCGATACCTTGTTCTCGTCGCACTCTTCCAAATGGGCGTCATCCGTCGTCGATGTCGGCGTGAAGCTAAAGATGCGCGTTTCGCAGTTCAGATAGCCGGTGCCTGGATGCCTGGAGTCAGCGCCCATCCTAACATCCCCCTCCTGATTGTCTCCCCGACTGATTGATATGGCTGGCTTGCTACGGGAGACGCGACATACCTCGCACGGGATCATCCCCCGTCCAGTCCTCAGTCATGTAGTGGAGGAAAGCGCCGTGGGAGACGAACACGATGCTCTCCTCGGGCCGCTGATAGAGCCAGGATCGCAGCTCGGCCGCCCGCTTTTGCACGCTTTCCCGGTCGGCCCCCCACTTGCCAGTCTGTTCCTCGCAGTATCAGCAAGCCCAAAATCTTCAGCGAGGCACTCTATGAAAAAGAGAGAGAGAGGGGGAGGGGGATAAAAATATTGAGGTTTCCCCACCTTGGAGTTCCAACCATCCTCGACGAGCCCGAGGTTGATCTTGGCAACGTCAAAACCGAGATCAGAATCCTGAAGTAGCTCGGCTAGCAGCCCTTGGAGCTCGTGGCGATCGTGACCGATGTCACATTCGAAGGCGTTGGCCTCCTGGCCGAGGGGGCTGACTAAATACTCAACGTGTGGGCGGCGGAGGGCTGGAGCGAAAGCCAAGCAGGCTGTCTGTATGGCGCGGCGAAGCGGTGAGCTGACGACAAGGGAGACCTTGTCGTGGTCTGGGAATGCGCCCCTGAGCTCCAGAGCCTGCAGCTTTCCTCTGTCTGTCAGGACAGCATCGCGCTTCCAGTGCGAGTTCTGGTTTCTGTTAGTTTGCGTGTTAGACCGAGAAATTGCAGCATTAGGACATCTAAAACGGGCCAGGCAAGGGAAAGGAAGGGTTCAGAGGTGCGGGCCGGAAATGGCACACATACGTCGATGTTGTTTTCGCCTTCGGCATGGCGAACAATGTAGATAGTGGGAGCCATGGCATGACAGGGTTTGAGGCTTTGAGTAGGTGTTGTTCTGGGCATGATTCCCGAGGCGGAACGAGCCCAAATTTATAGTAAAGGCAGCAACAACTAGACATGAGAATTGCTAGCATAAAGCACGAGAGCAAATAGCGGTAATGGAAAATGAAGGTACACAATGCTAGAAACGTTTTTACCCAAATCGCAAGTTCGGTGAATGCAGGTCCATGCGAGCATCGAGACGTGAGAGGACGCTAAACTGTTTTGGGACATTTCGGTGAGGTGGGCTGCGACCGCGTCTTCCATTAGTAATATTAGCAATATTTTCTATTTACTTCGGGTATTTAACTAAAGATATTTATGTAGGTTTAGGTTCAGGATTCTTTAATAATAATAGTATATTTATACAGGCAAATAAACTACGCCTGCTAGGCACAGATGATGGACTTGGCACTGAAACCTGTGGCATTATGGTGAGATCTTCGGGAATTGGTTCGACTTCGAGGTTTCTTATGACCCCAACTGGTCAATGTCAAAAAGAAGTCTAGAAGGGGCGGTAAGTAAGCTGTTAAGATTGTACCCTCTGAAAACTAACCAAGCTAGTGAGGGGCTCGGGGCTGAATCTTCTACGTCGGCAAATGTCACGGCACAGGCGCCGGGCGGCAACGGACTGGAGAGCTCAGATCGACCTGCATCTCCCACTTCTACCGACGCTGGCGCAAGCCCGGGTCCGGACCCTGTGGAGTCAACTGACAAAGGCAAAGGCAGGGGGAGGGGATCTAGGACCAGCAGGAAGTTATGTAATATGCGAAGCTCTACAAGCGATCAAGTGATCTTGGTAGAAGGCTTCGCTTTGGAAGGGAGTCTTGCGGCTTCTAGACACAAGTCCGCGATCCCCGCTCGCTGACTCCGACTCCCAGCCTCCAATGATTCTATTCCTTATATAGCTATCCCACTAGTTACTGATCACTTGAGTGATCCCGGATGACTCTTCAAGTGCTCTGCTAATTCTCTCCCGCGCCTAGTCCCCGCTTCAGCCATTATCGCAACGAGCCGCCATGACCTAGCTAATTAGGCTAAGGCCGTCGTAAGGTACATAAGGCATGTCAATCTTTGGCAGTTCTCATCTCCCTGCGAGGATTATACGCATTGAGTAGCTCCACGACATGTACGTGGCCATTCTTAGTGGCAAATTGTACCAAACTTTCGTACTGTTCGATTTGATCCATTTCACGGCATGCTCCTGCCTCAAGGAGGATCCTCACCGTATCAACGCGGCCGTCTTCTGCGGCCCCCTCTAGGGCAGTCCTCCCCAGTATGTTAGCTCCCGGCGCATTGACATCTGCTCCGTTTTGGAGCAAGAGTTCCACGATTCCTCCAAACCCTTGTATAGCTGCAAACTGGAGTGCTGTGGCACCTCCCCGGTGGGCAGGCGGGGCGTTGACTCTCGCGCCACACCTGAGCAGGAACTGAACAACTTCGAAGCATCCAAGCTGAGCAGCCTTCTGCAAAGGGGTCTTCTTTATCCCGCCTCCGGCTGCAAGGTTTACCGACGCGCCATAGTCAATGAGTAGCTGGAGCAATGGGACATGCTTCGTTTCAATGGCTACTAGGAGAGGGGCTTCTCTTGAGCACATGCCAACATCAGGTTGCGTGGACTCATCAATGATGGAGTTGGGGTCTATGCCAGCTTCAAGCAGTATTCGGACCATTCTCAAGTTTGTACCCCCATCTAGGCGAATAGCTTCAGTGAGTGGGGTCGGACGCAAGCTGCCATCTGCATATAAGGGATCGATACCAATGTGACGACGAATAAAATATTCCACAAGTTCATTTTCCTTCTCCCGAATTGCCCTTGATAGAGCCGTAGAACCGTAGTTACGTTGTCCGCAAGGATAACGCTTTTGGAAAGTTTTGACAAGTAAATCGACCATCTCTATGTCCGCATCAATGCATTTTTTGTTGCGCCGCATCGAACCAGGGTCAAAATCGCGATTATCGGAGTCGTTGTCGACGTAGTGATAATTCTCGTCCGAGTCGTACGAGTCAGAGTCTTCTCTGTAAGAGCCGTGCCCGGAAGCGAAGCCACAGCAAGTGAAGTCATCGGAGACGGGATCATCACAAAGGTCGCAGCGAGTCCTAAAGTGATATCCAGAAGTGTCGCCTACCCGCTCGTGAACTGGTGAGATATATCGAGGTTTGCGGTCACAGGGTCTTTTGCGGCAGACGATAGCTGCAAGAAGTGCGGCTGAGTCGTTGGGGTCCGCTCCCCAAGATAACAGATGCATTAGCATATCCCTGTCTCGATTCTGAACAGCAGCTCGCAGTGGCGTTCTAGAGGATGGACAGTTCAACCCTGCTCCTGCTTTCAGCAAAAAGTCTACCATATTCTTATTGCCATCCTGTACGGCAAAGTAGAGTGGCGAACGGAAATATGGGAAGTCTGGATCATCGAAATCGAGAAGGAAACCTGCGGATATGAGCGCCTGAACAACACCAACATCTCCCCATTTGACAGCTATCGACATTGCACGTCCTGATTCAACGTCGACATCAGTGTCCAGCAAGGCACTGACATGGCCTGGCTTTCGTCTCACCAAGGCCGCCAGCAGCAATTTCCCCCCAACATATCGAGAGACACTCGTCCTGGAGCCAAGTTGGTCAAACAGGGCAAGGGCAATATCTGGTTCAGCTTTTTCAATCGCAAGCGCGACACACCTTTCGAGCCAATGCCCCTTTTCGAGAGACGCATATTGGACTAGGCGTCGTACCTGGTTCCCATCCCTCGCATCCAAGGCAGCACAGAACTCTGCCTCGAAGGAATGATTCTTCGCGGAAAGAGGTACTTCTAGTGCCCCAAATAACTGTATCAGCGAATGGTGCTGATTTTTGAGGGCCACAGAATACGCTGTATCCTGGAAACAAGAAAGCTCAAACGCGCTTGCACCCAGCTCAAGAAGGAAGCGGACTATGTCCTCCCTTCCTGCCTAAGCGGCACAGCGAAGAGTATTTTTCGAGATATACGCATTTTTCGAATGAAAAAGGCTTTTTATCATGCTAAAGTCTCCTCTTTGAGCCAGCAGATCCATCAGGCATAGCTTCGGTGGAAAACAACCCGTCGATTTGCAGCGAGTGCATCTATTTGCCGAAACGTCTGGGGAAGGGTTAATCTCGAACATGAGGCGAACTAGCTTTGGAATGAGCCAAGCCTGTGCATGGGCTAGAGACGAATGGAATTGGCCGGTGACAAGCCATCCCAACTTTCGCCTATCTGTCGCCGAGTCGATAAATATCTCAACGAGGAATGAGTCACCGTACCTCGAAGCCATTTCGAGACAATCAGGTGGTAGTAGACTGGCCGTGGAGACCAGAATTTTCCAGACATCATGAGACAGTCCTCGAATAATGCCTGGCCCCGAGGCAAAGTATTTCAGCTCAGACAAGTCGGGTGGTTGATTTAGGGCCACAGAGTGCCGAACGAGAACCTCGACGACGCTCCATGCTTGATGGTAAATGGCTAGCTGAATTGGTGTACACGGTTCGCCCGACACCTGGTAGCGGACTTCGCTGAGCCTCAAATTTAGAAAATATTCAATGGCCTTTGCGTCTCCAGCAGCAGTAGCACATTTGAAGAGACTCAGCTGCAGCCCGATAGAGGTTGGTCCAGAGTGTGCTGTGACAAAATCAAAGACTGCGTCGAGGGATCCAGCTCTGAGGTAGTTCCAAATTTGTTCCGGGCTGATGCTGGCGCATAGCTTGGGAGAGCCGCAAGTGATTGTGGCAATAATGAGCGGAGGAGTGGTGCCACTAAAAGTTCATGTTTCGCGAAAACGTCTGCAAGTAAATGTGCTTCATACCCAGGTGGCTGAAGAGCCTCCGGCGTGGCTATCAGGGAACCCGGGCTGACCGGCACAAGGGCCGAGCTTGGCTGCAGTTCTGGATTGACAAGCCAATGCTCTTGCGAACGCCCTTCAAGAGTCATTAGTAGATTGAAGCAAGATTGGAACGGGCTGAGATTAGAGAAGGAAATCCGCACGGGGTATGGGCCAGAGAGGGAAGGAGGTAAGGGGGTGGGGAGGCAGTTGATAGCGATAACGACTATTTGGGAAACATACGTCTCTCTTGAAGAAATGTTCCAAAGGTCGAGAATGGAAGATCAATAGCAAAGTAGGCCGACGCAGCGGTCGGCGGTGGGGTGAGGATCGAAAACCCCGGAGGCGTTCGAGGTGGAGATCCTAAGGTCTGGAGGTCAAATTAATGCCCAGAGAGGGGGAGACAAGCAAATTACCCTGAATGACCCGCTCCAACGTTGACGTGAAGCCATGGTGAGAGACTTGCCTCCGAACCTTAGAGGAGGGAATCGGTCGTCCATTTTTATAGACAACACTCTCCTTACCACAGGACTTCCGAGCTTCGATCTTTTTGGCGATCGCTTTCCACTCAGAGCCCCTGTGATTCTTCTTGATTTTCCATCTTCTAAACTGAGTCAAGTACTGGGATTTCCTG
Source organism: Scedosporium boydii (assembly GCA_002221725.1). Lineage (NCBI taxonomy): Eukaryota > Fungi > Ascomycota > Sordariomycetes > Microascales > Microascaceae > Scedosporium > Scedosporium boydii. Next base: position 196,924 of record NJFT01000023.1, read on the forward strand.
TTATTCTTTTTTTTAATAGTGTAAGTACAGGATGCTTGGCGGAGTAAGTGCGTACGTTGCTGAGAATTGATGCAGTCGTGTCATGGTGTCCATGACACCCTCAGGCCCGCAAAGAGGCCTCTTCTCTTCGACGTAGAGACGTCGAATGGTCCTCTCGTGAGCAGCCCAGTTGAGCCTGTCGGTTAGTATAGTGGTACTCTGATGACTCATGGTGGAGACGATTAAGTGAGCGAGAAATAGCAATGGCAGGCAATGCTCTTTGAGACCGAGTTCACAGAAACTCTCTGGGAGAAGGGCCAAGGCTTATATTACTCGGGGGAGGAAGAAGGAAGGGAGGGCTGCGCCTAGAACCTGGTATAAACCCTACGAATTTTTCGGTGTGATAATGCAGGAACTCGAAGCCCCCATTGGTACATCTCCGGCATTGTGCGTGGCAGCCTGCTGCGCGACCTGCTCTGGTCGTGCGCCATTCCGGCAGACGCAAAGTGCAGGGAGCTTGTTGAACAGGTCCTGGGCGAAGACTTTCGCCTGGCGTCGATTTAGACTGGTGGTGAGGCAGGTGCGACCTGATATCCTTGGCCTTGATAGGAGCTGGGTGACGCCCGGACACCGCCCGATGCTCAGGGATGCAATGTGCTCGATACATCTGTACTCTCGGGAAATGGGACGACTTATGTTAGGGTGTCTCGGTGCAAGCTCCGGGCCCCTATCCTATTTTGTCGCTTGCTGCTCTATGTAGAGAAATCGCATTCTATCGCCAAAGATGTAATGCGAGGTTCCTCTCAGCATATTGGGCATGGCGATAAGCCTATGCTACCGGGCCCTGTATTTGGCGCGCCTGGTCGGCCTGGCCAATAGTAAATAATCATTCTAGTGCTCCTCTTTTAGGCCTTTGGCCAGTTATCATATACTAACTATACTTAAGGAAATGCAGGTCTAAAGTTTTTATGCGAGTCATGGGTAGAGAATTTATTTATCCTACGCTTATTTCTAAACCTGCTCAATACAGTACGAGATAGCCTTAATAAAAGATATTTTTAAAAGATCTGAAACGTTCGTCTCTGTAAAATTAAGTCCGGAATTTCTGTAACGGGCTGGGTGCCCGCTGTGGTGGCTTGGGCAGTTGGCCTATGCCGGTTCCAGCCTGTCTGTGTCCGGATTGGCTGGAAGGACCCACGAGGTTTGGTATATAAACACGTAATGAGAGAATAGCCTGTACAGAGCCGCTAAGCGATCACCCCCTTCTCCCATCCTCAACGGGCATTGATGCCGATGAGCAATGTGGTCAGATATCTCGGCCGCGGGTAACTTCTGACCACAATAGCTACAAGCATACCGATCGTGGTCCTTTTGTTCGTGCTTTTCGGCAAGCTTGGCACCCACCGGGGCATTGCAGAATTCGCATATAGCTATTCCGTGATCAAGAGTGTGAACCGGCCTCTGGTCGAGTTTGAGTAATATCCAGCACACATCACATTGCCAGTACCTGGAGGGCAGGCTGTAAGGATGGGATCCTATCCTTGTGGCCCGTGCGATTAGGAGCGAGCGCCGCCTACCCCCAACCTGTTTGTCCTTTCAAGGGCTGAGACCCGGAATGAACTGCGGAGTATGAAGGAGAAGAAGAAGAGGAGGAACTGGGCATTTAGGCTTGAGATTGAAGCTACTGAGGTTGGTTCCCTCCTTATTCGGAATGTGACTCTTTCTTGATCGATACCCTTAGCGTTGATAGACTTTCGGGAATGGGGAATCCACAGCCCATATCCGGGAATGCAGAGTTATACGGGAACCGTGGCTAAATGCATCTTCTCCTCTCCCTTGCGCTGGTAAGTATACACGGAGGGCCTGTTTTTTAGGGCACAGCAAGTACAGGTGTGGAAATGAGATGGTAAAAATATGATTCAAATAAGCAAAAGACAAATCGGGCTATTGAAACATAGATTGGATTAACCGGTAAACTAACAGGTCGGAATGGGATTGACAGGGGAGGTCCTAGACCACCCAACAATGAGCTATCTAGCCCTCGTCCACTGCCTGATGAACCAGAGGTGAGGTGCCCTCGTGTCTTGGCTTGCCTGCCTTCTGAACCGCAATCCCCGCATTACATCCGTCAAACGACGGGGCAGGACAGCATCCACGCTTCAGGCTCTCGAGAGCGTCTACGACCGTCTGCGCGATTGCCAGTAACTTCTCCTCTTGGAAGCGTTGTCCCACGATTTGTATGCCGGCTGGCGCTCCGTGGTAAACTTCGGCATCGTCTATGATGATATCAGAAGGAACGTATACTGAAGGGATGTAGATGAAACATACAAGCGTCCCAATTTAGCTTGTCAACCTTGCCGACCGGGACATATGCCTCAGCGCGCGAATCGAGGTCTCGGTTGGCGAGAGTTACCGGGATAACAATTGATACATAGTCCAGAGTGTTGACGACTGACATAACCCTTGCCCAAACAGTCGTCGTCACATGTTCCACTATGAAACGGTGACCCGACTATGGTGTGACCTGGTATTCGACTCACCAGCTCGAAGAGGATCTGGAAAGGCGCCGATGGCTGAGCCGATGCCCAGCGCAGTCTTCTCGATACCGGTGAGAGGAACATGGCCATCGTATTTCGGTGGAGGCCTGTTAAGGACGGAGAACGCCCTGGAATCAGTAAACAGGCGGGAATCGCACTTAATTTGCAATACATACCATTGGCCATTTTGTTCTTCTTCCAGCCTCCGTTCCAGCTCTCTGACTCGTTCCTCCATTATTTTCATCTGAGTGGGAGAAATCGACGACGAACGGCCTTACCAGCAGGATCAAGCTCCTAGAAGCAGACGAGAATGGTAAAATGGCAGCTCACAACCCTTCTCCCAACGTCGCTATCCGTTCCTCTCGTATCAAATGAAACGTTGCTTTCATTCCTTCCAGCTACAATCTGTTAGCTATGTGTGATAAACTGATATTTAGCAGTCTTACCTTTTTTTCTCTCGTCATTCTAACTTGATCGTTTTGCCATTTGGTCCTCGCCTCTTGACCAGTGATGATACGCGAGATCTCCTGCATTCTCGGGTCGGCACATTTGAAGGATTTTGTCGTGGTACTCGTAAATTCCAGCACTTGTGGTATCGAGCTCCAAGCTCTGCAACGAAGTACAGCACAAGAGCAGCGAAAGTCCGGGTCGTAGGTCTAGGTCATAGTGCCAGATGATTTTAACCTTCTGAATCATCTTCAAAGTTAGTTGTCGAAGATTCTGTAGGAAAAGAGGCAGCTCGTCATGTACGCGGAAGCCAAAGCAGAACGTCTTTCTTCGATAGACGAGCCCACGTACGAAATCGCCGAGAGGTCTATTCAATAGCATCAAACTGCGCGCTTCTCGGAATCGGTTCTTTCCCCGGTCGTTAGGTGGCGTATAGCATACCATAACCTCACGTTTGGTAGGTATAAGATACTGAAAGATTTCGAGTACGATATCCATGGGCATAGATTCGAGTCTTGTGTCGGGCATATCGATGCGCTCGGCGGGTTCTGTGTTGCGGTACGTGCTTTTGCTTTGTTCGGGGGTGTAGGGAAATAAGGGGGAGGGAAGAGAAGGGGGAGTGGAGAAAAGGGAGAGGGAAGGGAGAGGGAAGGGAGAGGGAAGGGAGAGGGAAAATAAGGAGCTCTTGCTTATGAGAATCAAGACGCGTTTAGAACGCTGAACGGACTGTACCGCCTCAAGACCCCTTTTCAAGTAGATAGAACTGATGGAATAGGGAATATGAGAGACACGTCAATCCAGGCGGTCGCAGGTCTTGGACGTCAAGAGAAGGACCACTCTTCAGCCCCGGAACCGGAGCCCGCGAACCGGCAGCAGCTTTTGGCTGAACAGGAGGCCACAAATTCTTTCCACATCGATGTGATAGCGACTGGTCAGGGTGGCTGGCCCAGCCAAACTGCATCTGACCGCCCGACCCGCCCAACCTGTCCATGTCTGGGTGAGTTAAGCTCTGAGTAGGGCTAACTAGAGCAGCGCGTACTAGGCGCGGTCAAGCCACAGTTCAGTTTTGTCATAATGGCCACACGCAGACGCTCTACCAAGGCGTCCCTCACGGCGGCGTTCTAGCAGAGTCCTCGGATCGAAATCCGACCCCAACCCAGTAGCTGCACAACGAATGCCCAAACGCTGCCGCGATTATGACTACTCAGGTCGGGTGGGCCGAGGAGCAGCGACGACCCAAGCAAAACATTAGATTCTTCTACTACAAGCACGACTAAATACACCCACCTCATGATGCTAAAATCAACTACAGAGTTCTACATCACAATTGACTAGTGCAGACTTTACCTAAGAGGGAGGAGAGAAGGGAATATGAGACAAGTGTGGGCCTGCCCCTTGACAATCGGAAGGGATCGTTCTCAGTTATTATACTACCTCAGACCGACCGAATGTGGCTCAGTCCGCAATCGTACGTGAATATGGCGGTCGTAGCTAAGAATCTAATCTCATGGCCAAGCCGCCACTGGTCTTTTCCGTCCATGATCCCTTGATTATACTGCTAGACTACCCCTCTTCCCCCTCTTCTGCTACTTCCCCATCTCCTGCGCCTCACTGGAATCTCCTGTCGCTGCTCCTCCTGATTTCCACCGTTCCCTCCTCAGTTGAGCTATCAAGGGGGCCTAGACAACCTCAAAGCCACCAGCCTCGTCCACCTCCCGTACCTTCTTCGGTAGCTCTGTCTCTTCCGTTCCCTTCGGCCCCTCCACAAGCCCTACCTACTTTACTTCCTCTACCTTCTCTGTCTCCTCGGCCCCCTTCGCCCCATCTACTTCCTCCTTTGATTAAACAATTTAGTCCGAAAGACTTCTCGTTGATATCAATACGGATATCGAAAGACTCCGGGAAGAGTTTGCAGGTGTTTCGCTGCCTAAAACTTGGCTAGTTGAAATTGAACTAGATGTTCTAGAATGCTACTAATCTTGCTGATAGTAGTTTGATCTTGCGGCACGCTAGGCAAGTTGATAATCTTGTGATAGTTTTCGCCCTGGGCTTCGTATTCTCCGTCATGATTTAGTAATACACTAAAGGCGAACGGAACCTTGTCTATGTTGATGTGAACTTCAAGCAACTTTGCTTTCAATGCTGTAAGCAGTTCATCTGGATGTGGAAAGCGTCGTGCAAGTCGTATGGGATATTTCCGGAGGGATAATCGAGTAAGGGCCCTCGCCATCCACCCTGTCTTGACACAGGTGCACATTGTGTCTAACAGCTCCAGATCCGGTGTGAGAGCGCTGGCGCTGGCGACTCTTGCAACTAGGGAGTGTTCTTGGGATCCGAGGCACCTTCTGTAGGGCTCAAGGGGGACAAGACAAACTGATCGTCACTCTGAAGCATTGGATGTTGACGGGTTCTATGAGCCCAGAGAGCTTGATGGACCATGGAGATGCGCTGAAGGCAGTTGCAGTTTTGTCGGTGGCCGCAAACGCCTCGGTCGCGTGCTTCGGCGGTACAGATACCCATTTATGAAACCTGACGCATCGAATTTGAGGACTTCTTCTGTTGTATTGTAGGACACTTCGGAAGCGAAATGTCAAGCGTGACTCTGAAATGGTCCTAATGTCTTAGAATTGCTATATGTGCAAACCAACACTGGCTGGAACATTCCAAGGGTCAGCTAACGGGTGGGGCTTGGCTGAACGGTCCATCTGCTGATCGAAACAACAGGCAATTGATCCTGAGTTAAGCATCTCCCAAGGTTGACACGCTCTCGTCACGCGCATCGATAGTTCTCAACTCATAGTGTTCCCCACCCGGCTGTCCGATCCCCGCTTCCATCTACCTCGTTGAGGAACTTTTTGACCCCCGCTTTGGTCCCTTTAGGCGCTTCGATACCTTCCTGCGCTTTGCAAGTCGTCTAGTGCTCACAGACAATAGCCGGCCTTTCTCAGAGCGTGGTAGTGGTGAGGAGTGAGATCCCGAATTTGTGAGTATATAGTCTTCTGCTATGATAGGATTGCCATATGTCCCCTCGGCTGGGGGAGGGGATGCTCTGTCAAAGGAAATGGCGAATAAAAACATGTGTTGTGCCACTGTCGGACGGAGGCTGGCGATGAAGCGAGGGGTCAGGCGAGCCAGGCCGGGATGTGGCGTCGGCAAGCAAAGTCTCTTGACATTCAAGCGGGAATTTGGAGATTTGCACCATCGCGGAGAGTCCGGCGCAACGTCCGGCGCAACAGGGGTCTCCATATACCTTCTCGGGTTGTCGACCTGAAAAAGTAGACTGACAAAGTCGAAGGGCGAATGATATCCCAGGTAAACTTCGTGTTGTTTTCGGTTCCATTGAACTCGATAACCGCTAGCAAGACTCGAATACCCATTATCGCGTGTGGTATAACAGATATCCGCCGTCGCAATGGCGCGCTTGATTTTCTCGTAAAGATCCTCCTTCTCGGGCATCAAGGGGTCACCGTCGACGATGTAGACACATATTTCAGACTCGGATCTCTCTCTGTCGCGATCGTAATCCTTGGCCCGGATCAACACATAGCCGTCGGGAGACACGGACAATGTTGGCCCTTCAGATTCCCCAAAAGCGGTCTCAACTTCAGGCCGAACCTCGGTTTGTTGCACAAATCGCTTTGACACTCTCATGAACGGCTCTTGTGGCTCTATATTCCCCTTCTTAAACCACTTGTACACATAGTGCACCATATGGCGAAATATGCCATCACTTTGAGAAAGGTAGGCCGGTAAGGTGGGCCTATCATCGGAAATCCTAGACGTACCCGCTCGAACTTTGACCGAAACACGCTTGATGGCGTCAAGAAGCATGCTCCGTGGCGTTTCGGACCGTAGCTTTTTGATAATTGTCACCAATGAGTCGTGATCTGTCAGTCCCAATGTATGCGGTTGCATTTTCCTCTTCCGACCCCTTTGCAGCTCTGATGCTGCAGCCACGTCAGCCCATGCGCTTGGAGAGATAGCAACAACGTGGAGCTCTCGAACTTGATTCCAATGGCCTGACAAGTAAGTTGTTTGAGATATGACGGTATAGAATGTCTGCTCTGAAGGCGGGCCGGCAGACACAAACCGCGAGGTCCCGGTCCATTGCTCCTCTAGTGCAGAGAGGGTCGACATGTCAATCAAGTTGCAATCTGCCATCTGGTCCAAGATGCCGCGGTACAGCTTTTGCGCGTGCTGGTGGTTGGTGGACTGCACGAGGGTGTTTACGTTGTCCTTGGTGACGAACAAGCAGCAGTACCGGTATTCGACCAACGCCGCATGCCGAATAGCCCTCTGCTCGTCGTCAAAAGAGGTAAAGGCATTTTGGAGTGCAGTGTACCGCTGGTACTCTTCTCCTTCATCGGCCGAGGTGTCGTCGTGTAAAGCCTCGACTGGGCGCATAGAGGCAACGTCCGGATCCGAGTAATATACGCTACTCGCTGCGTCATTATCTCCGGATGCGATGGTTCTAAGCTCTTGGAGAATGTCCGATCTATAAGAATCCCGAGCCCAGTCGAACACATAGTCCACCAGCAGTAAAAGTTGCAGTGCTCCGTCGTAGGTTTGGATTGAACCATTCCAAACATCAACCACTTTCTGCATGTAAAATAGGCGCCGTTAGATCATCCGCATGTGTATAAAGGGAAACCCAGGGTGATGTTAATGCTCACATATGCGATACCGTTTGGACCGTCTCTCTTCCTCTTCTTTGATTGCTCGTACTCGATGTAGGCAACGGATACTTTCCAATCTCTACCCCGGTTGGCGAAAAACCACACGAGAGGACCCGACTCCCATTTTGACTGCTGCCCTGTTGCCACTTTCAACCTATTTTGAGCGTCAAGAAACGTTTTAATGGGAAAGGCAGTCTGCATCTGGATGGCGTGCCAGTCGCTGTCGGAACTGCCTGACTTGGCCTCGAGAACAAGAAAGGGAAAAAGCAGCTCGTCACCTCTCTGGTTGAGAGGCTGTACCATTGTAACGAGATCCAGTATCTCATGCACTTGTCGTCCTTCCGGCGTCTCTTCGTCGTGTAGCTCGAGACCTTGTGTTTCGTTGTCGTTCAGAAGATTTTCGAAGTTCCTGGTCTGACGAAGCCCGAATACCGCGTCCGGCTTCTGGAACCTCTTGCTCAGGATTTTGGCAACAGCTGGTTCTAATCGTACCTCTTCATCCTCCCTGCGACTGAAGATGTTGTTCAGGCCGACAGGTTCAAGGCTAAATAATGATAATCAGAGTTAACCCTTACAGAACAATTACTCAATGGTGTATCCTCGGGATTCACTCACATGTCGTGGTATCTCATCCCCCTCGGGCAGCGGCAAGGCTCTCGGGCCCTCTGTCTATCTCTCAAAGCCCTGGCTGCTTTAGAAGAGACCCTCCCATGGCAAGCCTCAATTTCGGACCTCCATACGCGCTTGCGACAAGTTTTACTGAATACACGTCAGCACGCACGTACATTAATAGGTCGACGCTGGAGAGAAAGATGATTTTACCAAGCCACTTCCAATTTCATCCGAGCAAAGACAATGGGCTCACAGGCGTGTCTCCAAGTACTCTCGTTTCGTTGCCGTTGCCGCCGAACTTCGGATACCAGGTGTTCGGCGACGGCTTTAGCCTTGAGCTTCCATTCCTGAGCGGTTGGGTCTGTCGCGTATTCGTTGAATCTCCGAGTTCCGAGATCAGCCACAGCCGATTGAATTTTTTGGAGGCGAGTTGGCCATTGAGAGCCAGGTAAGTTATCAATGAATTCAATCTTGTAAACTTTGCACAGTCTTTCCAACTGCTCCAAGGTCTCGGCAGATACTGAAGGCATTTTTCTCAAAGGCTGAATATGGGTGAGGTGAAAAGGGGTTGGAAAAGATTGGCTCAAGGAACTGCCACAGGCCGCCATTTTATTATACTGCTTCTGACCACCCTTCCTCTACTGGCACCGAACCAATTGTCGATAATTTAGGGAGGCAGCCTAGGATGTGGCCGTAGGCATAAATGCCCATCCTAGCGGCCAAGGCACCCACCCACCTGGCCGGTTAAATAGGCCGCAGTCGTGGATGAGGACCAACAGGAAGTGTCCAAAATCAACACCACGACATATTGCCGACCTCGTATGTTTCATGAAGGGAAATGTGAATTCTAACGGGGAGCGTCATTGGCGCGGACTCTAGAAAACACCGAGGGCTAGCTTTGCTATCATCAGTCTCATTCTTCTCTCCGCATTTGTGCGTCAAGCTCGTACGGTTATACCGAGTCCTGGGAGCTCAACGAAGACGCACACAATACGTCGTGGGCTTGGAGGCCCCTCCTGACAAGGGGCTTGCATGCATGCGCTCGTGTAAGGCCCGGCCCTGCAGCTTCGGTTCGGGAGAGGTTCGTGGCCTGTGTCACCCAACCGTGGAGCCCGTCATAATTGCTCGATCTATTATTAGAACGCTATCAGGCAGGATCTGGGTCCCTTTTACTACTAATATCTTCTGTCAAATTTTGGATCCATTTCACGAGACAGTTATGAAGCGGCCCAAGGAACCCAAACTAGGAGTATCTTCTAACATCCTCTACACGTCGTCAACCGAGTCATTAAAAATTACCATCCTCGGATCTGATTGCTCTCTTCCCACCTTTCCCTGATGAAAAGTTCGTGGATGTGACATTGAGTCAGTCCCTCACAAGCCCTAACTGCCCTCTAGTATCGTGTTCACCATGCTCTATAGCGCCCCGTATATGTAGAAGGATGATTGGCAAGCGAGATGTTTTTTTTCTCAAACTTCTTAGTCGTGGACTAACAGCGCAGAAGGCATTTACATAAGGACTAGATTTGATAGATTCTACACCAGCAAGAAAGCAAAACTGCTACACCTAAGTGACCTCGATGGCGCCGATCTTCCCCCATATTCCACATTGTATCTTGCGAATGTCAACCCATTTGTTCACGCCCAGTCCGTCCTTTCCTCGGTCCAGTGGTGGTGATCTCTCGATGAGAGTTGGTACCTCGCTTCCATGAGAAGATTCTGTGAAACGAGCCAAACCACCTACTCTCATACAAGTAAGTAATGTCGTGAAGGTCGTGTTCATGGCCCGAGAGCAAAGCTGCCACATAACTAAATTATTATGCTATGCTCCCGCAACGCGGACACTCACACACCATACACATATCCATATCGCGCCCTTTATCTCTCGACAATTTCGTGTCCGTGTCCTCTCGGAGAATCTATTCTTCTCGGAGAATCTGTGCCAATAATGTGGTTCAAATTCCGCTCTCATCCACGAAAGTGGATTCGGCATACCCTTTATAAACTAGCAGCCCCGTCTGCATCGGGCCCTTATTTCCTTAGCACCATTGAGAATCCGGTTTAGGTCCAAAATATGGGCCGTGCTCGATCGTGATTTGGAACACAGGCGATGTCGGGAAACTGGCTCTATTAGTGGACGTTCGTTCGATTTGAAAACGCGAGACGTTACAGCAAGTGGACGAAGACTAATACTAGTGTATTATAGTTTGTTGCTAATCGCCCCAAATTGATCAATGGATGCGTCTGTGCAAAAGATGGTTCCAAGAGCTCTGATTTGCCCCAAATCACAACTTGATTCCTGGTCGCTGGATCGCCAATGAGGGTAGTATCATGAACACGCCGATCAGATCCACAAATTGTGCCTTGCATACCAATGGCCGATTTCCTTTCCTGGCCTGGCCTCAGCTCATGGCTAAACTATCCGCATGAGTACAAGATCTCTCAGTATCAACGAGTGGACAACTGGGCTGGCGCCTTCTTCAATTGCAATAAGTATGCTAGAAGAGGAACCCTCGGTTAGGCAGGAGAGACGTCGAACAGCACGCGATCTGAACTGCGCGAGAAGTTTGCCGGTCTTTCTGGCTTGCGGCATCGTTGAATCTAACTTAAGACTCAATAGTATGCCACTGCATGTGTGGCTTTGGCTAAGGATGGAAACGGCAATGTTCCGTGTTTTAATAAACCTTGAATCACAGAACCCCCAGGGTTCAACAAGTCAACCACGTTTTTGGGCCGGACTACGAAGTAGGCCTTCCCCAAACTGGATAGGACGCCGTCGTTCTTTATCTCGACCCCCTCGACCTGACTCCACGGGGTTGGCATTTCGATTCCCCATTCGACAACCACCATCACCCGCCACTGGCAGCTTTTGAAACCCTGATACAACATGCCATTGACGCCCATGGGTTTGCATGCTCCTTCCAAGGGGCTCGTCTGCTTTCCCTTTTTTGACTGTAGTGCCCTCGGGGTATATTCCAGATTCGCTCACCTTAGTAGATCTCCACGCTTGGGCGCATCATCGAGCTTATGGAATTGGACTGGGGAAAATCGGCAGTTGCGTGAGGCCCCCCATTTGCATGCATGGAGTGCAACTCGTCGTCGGCTAGGGTCTTTATTTTAACCATCTCTTGCATGTATTAAAACAACTGAGGGACCATGGACCCCAAGGGTAATCGATCCTCTTCCTTGACTGTGAGACGGACGGCCTTGTCTCCATCCTCGTCCCCATCCTCCTTCATGGCTTCAGAAATTGAGAACCGAGGGCCACAGCTCGTGGCCGTCAACAGCACCTTCTTGACCGCCTCCCTCATCTCAATACTTTTGCGAATTTACGTTCGCACTTTCATGGTCAAAGCATTTGGCATCGACGATTGGCTGATGGTCGCCGCAGCCGTAAGGGGTGCCCTTCCAGTATTACTTCTATCGCTTTGAATCATCATGGTTAACAGAGAATCCTCCCAGATCTTCTTTACCTTAAACGCAACCTTCTCCAACGTAGGCGTTATATACGGAACTGGACGCCACCATGCCGATCTTGAGCTAGCAAACATCTCAACTGCCATGATGGTAAGATTCTTACGGCCGCCAATCGACGCGATTCTAATAGATGCTTGTCTAGTATTGGTGGTATTGTTACCTTTGGTACTGTCTAGCTATGATATCGGCGAAACTGTCGATCGGCTGGTTCCTCCTCCGCGTCATCGTCAGCAAAGTCCACAAATGGATCATCTACTTCGCCATGGGCACCACAGCCTTCTCCTGCGCCATGTTATTCTTCGTCACGCTCTTCCAATGCAGCCCGATCTCGTTCTTTTGGACCAGACAACCACCGGGAAAATGTATTAGTGCCGATATCGTCGTCACAATCGCTACGGTGTACAGCGTAACGGCTGTCATTTCAGACTTTATTTTCGCTCTTCTCCCGGGTGTTATAATTTGGAAGTTGCAGCTTGATAAGAAGACGAAGCTCCTGCTGATCCCTCTTCTTGCTATGGGATGCGTGTACGTATAATATTCGACCCGGCGAATGGGCTCTTCTTACTAACACTAGTCTCCAGTGCGAGCTCGGCGGTAGTTGCTCGATTCCCCTATCTTCCAAAACTAAAGGAACCCGACTTCCTCTGTAAGCGAGACCGGTTACCTTGGTTACTTATACATAGCTCCTAATGTAGAATCGTTAGGGAATACGGTCGACGTCGCAATCTGGTCGAACGTTGAACAAGGCCTAGCAGTCACAGCAGGTAGTCTCGCAACATTGCGGCCATTGATTCAGCTGGTAGCGTTTAAGCTTGGCCTTACTACCGGATCCGTATCTCTGCAGCCTTCCGACCATATGCACTCGTCGCGGCGCCAGCCTAGAACCAATCCCGACGGCTACTTTTCCAGGGGTCACGGCGTCTACAGTCTTTCTTCAATTAGCCGCGATGGAGTTACTAATCCGGCAGGCGATGGGAATTCGACTCATAGCAACAGCAAGCTGAGTCCCTCGGGGGATAGATTCCAAGTCGAAGTGACATCGGTTGGGAGGAATGAAAGCGAGGAGAAGCTACATGCTCCGGGAACCTGGAATAAGGTGCCTGTCTAAATAACTTGGGTATCGAAATAGAGGGTGGGACGGCGACGTGAATATATTGATGTTATATATAATGCTATGATGAGGGTTTGCCTTGGGAGGTAATAGGTATCGCCGGAGAGCGGACTCCAATCTTAGTTGTACATAATCTCAACTATATGAAGAATCTCTAACAAAGTACCTTCTGACAAAATACGACGGCGTAAATAATAGAAATCTGAGAGGCAACAGCCGGTAAAAACACATATCTCACAATGTCTCCCTCTTATATACCAGTCTTCCTTATTAGTTAGATTTCCTGACTCTCCGCTTTCAGCTTTTCGATATTCGAATTAACCCGTTTTGGGGGCTCATATATGACTTGAATTCGAGTTAACTCAGATACGTCCAACAGGTGCGAAACCGTGCATGTTTGACATGACTGGAAAATGCGGAAGTCGGAAACATTAGACTCGGCGTCAAGGCGAGGTCCCAGAAGGAAGACTTTTATACTCTGGTGAACGAGGCGGATCTCATCTGCCTTAGAATCCCTGTATACAAGCGGCTGATAGCACAAGTAAATAGCAGAGCACTCAAAGACTTCTCCAGGCGTGAGCGAGGTAGGATCCGCCCAGTGTTTGGTTTCCGTTCCAAAGTCAATGCAAGCTCTGTTGTGGTGAGCGGCCTAGCGGCCGGGGTATTTCATGTTACGATAACTTTAGCATCTTCTCTATTCTCTTTGATTATGTGCCTAAAAATACGGCAGTAAACCTCACCCAGACCTCTTGGGAGTTCCGCCAGTGCTTGCCGGTTCCTATGTAGTAGAGTCCGGGAAAGGTGTGGAAGAACAAACGATGCCCAGAGGAAGGTTGCGCCGGCATGCTCCGTTAGAGCGTCCATGATCTTAAGGGCCATTGTTTCTAGAATGTGTTTAACCGCTACCATATCCTGAACCTTTGGATTTATAAATTCATCAGATCAATGCTAATGAGCACGGTGTCTATTCGAAATCGCTGCCAATGCCTGCCCAGGGCCTTTTCAATTTCAGTTTCGGGTCTCGCAGGAAGGTCGATTTTGATCAGCAGCCATTCTTGACGGCGCTAATATTACTATATTCCGGGATGCGTTGTCACACTCATCGAGAGCGTCAACGAGTATGTAGATTGTTGAGAAATTGGAGGACTGAAGCATGTTCTGATGGTGCATCCAAAGTGTGTCAAAAATTAGGATCCCCTCACCTTTCAACTTGACGTCGTTCCCCATCATCTTCCAGAGCTCGTCGAGTTGGAAGACCACCTGCCAGACTAGCGATCGAACCAAAGTTAAGGCGGTCTCTTTATCTTCAATATTATTGTCAAGGGAGTAGTATAGCATGATGCGGTTCGAGAAACCTTTGGCGTGTTCTGTCAATTGGTCGAGGATGAAGCGCGCCAAAGTTGCCTTTCCGATCCCGGGCAGTCCGGTGATTGCCAAGTAGGAGGAACCAGCAGAGTTAAACCATGACTTGTGTTCTTCTCTCTCGCCAAGCCATTCGCATGTGCCGGAATGTCAGTCTCATCCTCCGCTCGAAATGGCGGCAACATCATCTTTGGGGTGGGGCTGGAAAAGGAGCTGCAGCAGTTTCTCCGGCTCGTCTCGCCCAGAGGCTAGTTAGTACACTGCAATTATTTTTGGCTAGATCTAGGCTACTTACCATCTGGATTAATCGTGCGGAACGAGGTGATGACATTCTCAGTTTTCATCGCCAGATTATCTATTCCATGTTAGAGAGCGGCTCTAGATCATGACCAGGCGAGTGATTCTACTTACCAGAGGCCGTGCCTTCTTGCACTAATTTTCGCGCAACCGCGAGGATATTGGCCGAGACAAGGAAATAGTTTTGATCAGACACGGCAGAGAACTGACATATGGTTCGGTGATTGGCGGCGGGGACTGGGACAACCTTCTCGTTCGGTAAGAGAAGTTCAGCAGAGTTCTGTTCCACGATCTAGGCCGAAACCAATTAAGTCAAAAAATACGCCCAAGCAAGCCATAACCGCGACGACTCGACACCGGGGACTTACGAGCCGACGACCTAGTCGCTCCGATTCCAGAAACGTGACGATGCGTAGAGGCTGAGCGCGCTCGACGAATTGTCGAGATATACTATCAAAAACCCACGAGTTCTTCTGTAGTCCCTTGAGGCGGAAAGTCAACCGTCCATGATGGAGTCGTCGCTGGGCAAACAGACCCCGGTAGGCGGTATTGGCCCCACGATGCGGTACCGCAAAAAACATGACCGCTTTGATGTTCGGTAGGAGGTGGCCGTAGAGGTTTTGGCGCTCGTGGCAGAGATTCAAGGCCTGCTGCACCGTCAGTCGCATGCTATGTATCTTGCAGTCTCATGGAACGTGCCCTTTTTATAATGATGCCACCAAGGGAATGCGCAAGGATGATGATGGGCCTGCTTTTCTCCTCGTCGGTCTGGCGCACAACGTTCAAAAACTCCACAAACATGTCAGCAACGCCGTCGATGTCCGATGCTGACCTGGTGAAGAACGACTCCGAGTCATATCCGAATGACAATACACGCGCTGCGATGCCTATCTGTTGCAGCTGGTGTGGTAAGAAATCACGAAGCCAGAGTTTCCCGTTTGATGCCGTCCACGTGTTCTGCCAATTGCCGCCGAGGCCGTGAATTGCAATCACACTGGTATTTTGTTAGACTAAACCCAAGGGGGCGGTTTTGCGTGGTCCTATATTACTCAAGTGTATTGGATGCCTCGGAAGGCAAGCTGTGCAAGGTGAAGAGGCCGGACTGTTCCTTGCTGGCTGAAGCTGTGGCGGCTTCTGAATGCTCGTCATCGCCGGTATTCTGAGCGCTCACTTCCTTAATTTTGTCACTTTTCTCCGGCCTTCGGAAGAAAGCCATCCTCAGGTAAAGAACAGTGTCTTACACAACTCTACATCGACGAAAGATTCTTGCTTTTGAACGGGTTAATCTCAGGCCCGTCTGGCTCCTGCCTAATCCTGCAGATGTTATCTGGGAGTCGGGATGTGCCTGAAGGCGCCTGGCGGCTCTTCTTCGGCAAAGCCTGTTTCATCATGGTTATCACCAATCCCTTCTTCTTCGGCAAGATTTTGGAGGATTTAGTTCCTTGACAATATTTTGGCAGCCTGTATTGTTCGTGTGCCAATCAGTGATTTTGCTAATTATCTCAGTGTTACGGGAGACATCCCACCAGAAGCCAGCAGCAGATTATTAGAAATCTTGACGATAGAATATGTACAAACTTTCTTGAAGTAAAGGGCATCCTGGTCTAGATGGAGAGATGACATCCCACAAACCTCCCCGTGTTCATGCTACGGCTACAAAGTAGCTCGAACGGAGATCAAAGATCTGCTCATATTAAGGCGACTTAATGAAACACTCCTCTGCCAATCTTATTGCACAGGCGGCTTCACCAGGATTTGGCATAATATGGCGGACCCATAGCTTCGTGTTATTTACAGCTCTTCACCTGAAGCTACTATCGATGATAGCAGAGACCGGAGTTTGTAAACACCCGCCAAAGACGCATTTTGACTCAATTTGAATCATGAGTTAATCCTTGGAACCCGCTCCCCCCACCATATATAGCGTACAACTCCTCAAGGACTTATGAGCTTTCTTTATCCTGGAGAGCATAATTAGTTCCGATTCTTATCATGCATCGAACATTAACAGAAGTCTACCTAACTAGGTAATATTAGGTTCGTTCAAACTTCTGACGAGCTCCTGTCATATACATCTGTCGCGTGAGAACGAAATAATAGGAAACAGACAAAAGGCATATACCTCAATGGGCGATAAATAATAACACCACGACGAGGCCTCGGTCTAGGGTAGCTGAAACTGAGAGAGGTGCAACGCTGAATAGCTCAACGGCCATTTATATCCCTCGCACAGTCTCATCGCTGTCCTCGGCATCATCTGTAACATCTGACAAAACCTTCTCCAATGTGCGATATCGACACCAATCGGTTTCCTTGTGACCGTGCTCCCCGACTTCGGAGTCCTTCCTAAACCTCAGCGTAGTCTTCTTAGCCTCCTTGGAGAGACTTGTCGAGAAGCAAAGACTCGGGACGTCTTTGCATAACTCCGAAGCGTCGACCCTCAACGCAGCCACAGTTGAGTCCTCCACAAGCACCGGCACACCGTATTTCCGCATCCTGTATCCCTCGATAGCCACAAATGCCATCCCAGGGATGACAAAACCGGAAAATATTCCTATCCAGAACCATAATACCGTGGTTTGGACCTCAAGAGCGATAAAATACTGAGGCGGAAATGCGTCGGCCTCTTCACGCGTCTCCGTACGGAAGGTCTCCGCCATAGCGTTCCAGGTCGCCTGATAGGAGAGCATAACCATGCCACGGGCGTAACCGTCGATATTGTTCCAGAGCGTAGCATTTGTCGCATTCATGATGGCAATATCTGTCATGACCTCTGGCATTGCGTCGAAGATGGTGGCGGTGAGGGGGTCATCCAATACTTTCATGTTGGGCTACAATGCTAGATTGGCTTCGGCAGCGCCCTCTGCCACGACCGGGCATTTCTTGCATTTCCAACTACCCGCTCTAAGAGTCACTTTCGCGACCATGTAGCAGTCAAGTGCATATGGCTGGTCTTTCATCGTCCATTCGTGGCGGATGAGCCTTGTCTCAGGCAGTTGTCCAAAGTAGCGCGATATCGTGGGGCACTTCTGGTCTAGATGTATGCTTTCAAAACGATCCACAAAGGACGGCGACGAACCTTTGATCGGAAAATGGTTCCGGTTCGGGAAACACGCGTTGCGCTATCTGCGTTGTTCCGTCTTTAATGCGAGCCGGCTTCCACGGCATCGTTTTGAGAAGTGCTGCGTTGCCAGGTACAGGCTTGGTGATGGTGCCATCCGCGCTGCTTATGTTTAGGAGGCCCACAGTCCCATCCGTGATGGCTGAGATCAACTTCCGGGGTAAGGTTTCGTTATAGTCCTTGACCCATTCGAGACGATCCACGGCGATAAAAGGAACCCGAATGGTGCTGAGGGTTGGGTTTACCGGAATGTCTATCGATGCCGGGTATATTCTCCGCATTACCAGACTTGTGTTGTCAAAGACGGCCGACGAAGCAGCGGACGCTAGGCCTGCGCTTCGAAGGACTAAATTCTTTCTCTCGTCTTCGAACATATTGAACAAATCCCAAGCAGTGGATCCTCCCGGGACAGAGAAGTAAACTTGAGTCGAGTTTGGACTCGGATGTGTAACGGGGGTCCAACCCACCGAAGCGGACATCAGTGGGTTGGATAGGTATTGTGCGGGTAGAGCTAGCCAGACCACCGCAACGAATGCGCCGGACAGTACGCGGTGCCGACCTGCTCGGCAAGCTGATTTGAAGGAAGGTGGCCAGTCTTTGGCAACGCGACTGATCTCCCAGAGCGTCATGCCTCGCTCTGCCAGAAGGGTGTATATGATACGCCAGGACATGGTTCCGCACCAGCAAGTGTACATAAAGCGGATGAGGGTTGCTGCTCCGACCAGCAAGAATGACACATCTGTCTGATAAAACGGACCAGGTGTATATAAGTCACCCAGGGGGCGACTGCCAACGCGGAACGGTTTGCCATCAAGGACACAAAGGAGGGTGAGAGCAAAAGCCGTACAGTAAAAGGAATCCATGGGACTTGGACCACATCCACAACACCTCAAACTGACGATTGTTGCCCCCTTTCTGAGACTTCATGCTTAATCAAGATTGAATAAGGATGTTTTAACCAATAAAAGAGAATGAATTGGAAAGGGTCCTGGGTCTGAAAGAATGGGGTTATCTTGAGATGAAACGATCAAGTTCTCAACTTCGCCGAAAGGGACATCTTAAGTAGAATTGGCGGCATTATTTGCGTCGACTTCACCAGGCAGCGTGGCGTCAAGGGATGTCAGAGCTGAAGGATCAAGACCTACACCACAATACCACGAGGAGGACCGATGGACCGTACGAACACGAATTGGTCCAATATTTTCATCCCGGCAGCCTGGTTAGCTGGACATAGAGGTGATAGCGGGGTAAAGATTCAATGCCAGGCAGGCTGTTTGCCAAGAGGAGTTCGATATATGATAATGGGTCGCGGAGATGGTCGCTTCAGCCCCGATATCAGCTCTCCATATGATGGTCACATTGTGATATTGGTTTCAGATGCACCTCCCTTACTTCCAGCATACCGATGATGTATGGCTGAGCCTGGGGATTGGTCTCCTCTGTCCCGTCCATGGCGAGCCTCGGTCTGCAGCACATGGCGGTTAAGCAGGCTGTACGCGTGGCGTTATGCCACTCAGGGAAACACCTCAGACATTAGTGTGAGATGTGGCAAGACCTTGGCCAGAATCGGCCAAAAAAGGAGATAAGGAGACTTATAATAATCGCAATGATGTTCGGCAACTACATGGACCAGAGTGGGCGGTTTTATCTGAAGACGACTCCGACTCCGCGAGAATAGCCCGCCTCAGTATTACACATCGGAGAGTTGGCGGATGTATCCACAGTCAAACACCGCACGCTTGCTTCGCGCTCCAGGCCCGGGCTACTTTGTTCTAGCATCCATACTTCGGGTCGGACAGTATTATTGTCACTTGTGTACCACTGAGCTGAACATTCTCGGACATTTGTTTCTCATGCGAGGAGTGCCCCCGAGACCCTCAACATGCATTTTATTACCCAATCTATTAAGTCGTTGGAGTGCGCCATGTTCTTTGGATCTTTATCATGTCTTTGCCTGAAGACCTAAAGTCATGATCAATTTGATTTCAAAAAGGCCGACTGCGAGGTGGAGGTGTGGCTAGAGTCACCAGACCGCAAACCAACGGCCGGCTGAGCGAGGCTCGAGACGGCCCTAGTGCTGCAGGGTGTCTACGAAGACGAGAACAGAAATAAAGACATGGAACGGTCTGGTTTTGTCGAGCTAAGTTCCTGCCCTTCTCCGTGAGCGGTTTGATACGGCGATAGTTATTGTGATGGCTGGACGAGGCGAGCTTCGGAGCTCGTTTCCAAGGAAAAAAGTCAATAAGAACAAGGGCCGTAGTCTACTGCTAATATGAGAGGTTCCGTGTCCAATTAAAGCGATGACCATGTTTCTTGCAATAACACTACAAAAGTTGAGAGGGCCCATTTCGATCATGTTCTGATGTTCTAAGATGGGCCCGTTTATCATGGCCTAAAGTTAGAGTTGCTCAGACGCCTTATCGACTCGCTTCTTCGCACCAGACTCTAGTCGTTCCCTATCCACAATCGCCCTCTTATGCACCGCCTTGCCAATCTCTCCGCCTTCATCCTTTGCCACGACATCAAAGACGTGTAGCTTCCCTTCCTGGCCAACATATGTAGCGTCGGCTGTGACGACAGCATCGGGAGGAGTTGGGGCGCTGTGTGTGACGTCGATACTGACGCCGACGGAAAGTTGGCCGGGTTGCAAGAGAGGCATGAGGGCACGCGCACTGGCGATTTCCATGATGGCTACTAGGCGTGCCGTAGCAAAGACATTGGGGAAGGAGTCTTGGGGATCCGTGGAGATGGCGCTCGCGAGATCAGAGGACGACACGCGAAGGGTTGCGTTGGCGATGGAGCCTCGTGGGAGGGCAGAAGAAGACGCCATTCTGACGGTGCGGTAGAGGAGATTAAGGCGTGACATCTGTGATGATGTGAACTATTTAGACTGTTTGGAAACAGCTCATACTGAATCAATTCGGCTTCTTTGGATCCTTATATTCTATTTTATACAAATATCTGATCCAATTTGACATCCTCGACCCATCACCACTTACAACTGTCCACCTCGGATATGCTCGGCGCTAAACCCACACCCGAACCACGCTTCGAAGGGGCCAGAGCATTCACCATTACGGTTATTATTTGGCAAGACCTCCTTTCGACCTTGCCGTGTATTTTACACGAATATCTAATACAACTCGATATCCCCAGGCCATCACCACTATCTACCTCGGACATAGCTCGGTGTTAAAGCTACTCCTGAATTACACTTTAGGAGTTGAGATGGTTGCGTTGATGACCAAATCCGAGCAAATCATTCGGTGATACGAAATCCAAATTCGTAGGCGGAGCATTGTACGCCTCGTTCGATCTCAGCGGCCCGTAGTTAATGTAAATCCTACCGCACCATTTCACACGCCACAGGCAAGACCCAAGCATTCGGTATCTAAAAAATATGCGCGCGACACTAGATAAATCAATCATTTGTGACGGACTGGCAAGGTGAGAATGCTCGGCTAGAGACAATGGCTTCGATTTCCGCGAAGACACTGCACATGTTCCGAGGCGGTTTCCGAGCTCTAGAGCGCTTTAGCTGTCCCGCCATCACCGGCGCAAGTACCGAAGCTTCCCCTTCTCTTGGTTTCCACTGCCAGGGGGAGGTCTAGCCGTTGGTCTCTTCGAGGTCCGAGATTTTCCACTCTTTGGTGCTCGTACCCAGCAGCTTTTATCGCATCCTTCCCTACGCCTCGGCACGAAGGCGGTATGAAAAGAGGCTGGTGTCCGTTCCCTTCCTCCGTCGTTGGCTTGATGCTGCTTTTCATCTTTTGGTTCTAATAGAAGCTGTCCTCGGCAGTGCTAGAGTTAAGACAGGTCGGGCCAGTGTGGCCAAGCCAGACAGATCGAAATCAAGCACAACGGGGTTATGGAATAGTTACTAGGTAATCGCCAAGCCCTCCGGAAAGCTGCCACAAGCTCCCACAAGGGCCCGATGGAGCTTCGGGTGCCACTGGGGGAAGTCGAGTCATTGGACCAAGCGATAAGCGAAGACCTTCGTAAATGACTCCTCTCTAGTATATGTCAGATCCAAGAATCGAGAATATGTCTAAAAGGCTGAACAGAACTTAGGAAGCATGGCAAAGCGTCCAAATCTTTCCACACTACACAGTCCATGGTGTTCGGGATAGCCTCTCTGAGTTCTTGGTGGAGTGTATTCCAAAGGGCGCTGTTGTTATTGAGTAAATGAAACATGATGAAAGTGCGTCTTTCCGCTGTTGTTCCTGCGTTCAGCATGACAAAGCCTTCATCATCCAATCGTTCCAGGCTCCTCTCAGGTTCCGAAATACTCGGGTCGTTGAGCACTTTCAACAACGTCGCATAGCTAGGAAATCTTGCTTCATCTTATCGAGCTCTTCCACCAAGATGGTCAGGATAGGATCAACCTCTTTAGTCCCAGCACCTTACTCAAACCAGGGTCCAGAAACTGGACAAATAGGAAAGACAAGAATTTCGCAAGCGTCATGATGATAGGGGAAAACTTGACTAAATGGAATAAAGAGGCTCACTTAGGCTCTACCAGGACAGGCGCAGGAAAGCAGCCCAATGAGGCCATTGGTTCCGTTCGATGAAAGCGATTGACCATTCACATGTAGTAGCAGTCATGTGAGGCGCTTCTAGGCAGCAACTGGGCAGGCCACCAGCCCTCACATGTTCAATTCGGGACTACCAGGTTACATCTGCCACGATCGCCTGCACTAACTCTATGCTAACTATGGATCGGCACGAGATGAGTCGCTGGGTTCTTCCGGGCGGACGACTCTGCGGGAATTGTACCAACTTTCGGTTCGATGACGCGAAGTTTGGCGGCACCGCGTGTTCAACACAGGATAATATACCTATTCTGAAGTTTGACTCTTCACAGCAGCACCTGGACTTTCCTATACCTCTCAGGATTGAAGATCACTTACCGGATTTACCGGCACTGGAAAACTCGGCTAAAACTGGTTGCGAGTTCTGCGGTTTCCTCCGAGGATCAATCATTAGAGCGGGCCTGGAGTATGGCGGCCGTATTCAGTTGCATTCATCTTTCGCTTGGGGACGGCGGGACCTCTTTTGTAACGCGTCTGGGCTTGCGGCTCTGATCGTCAAAGTTTATGCGTTTGATGAGCACTTGCGACACCTCACGACTCTATTATTTGACATATGTTGCCATGAAGGTAGGTACCCCCTTCCCCTTAACTTCTTCAACACTCTTTATCTAAGATCGTCTAGGCGACGATATCGTATCATCTTGGCTACAGCTTAGACGATCGGTGACGTCCGAACCTCTAGCTAAAGAAACCATAAGCTTCTTGAACGACTGTATTGATGGATGCGAAAAGCGCTGCCACCCTTCACGGGGATACTCACCGTATACTCCGTCTCGGTTAATTGATGTCGCGTTAGGTTCCAGTTCCGACCCTCGCCTAGTTGAGACACCAGCTTCATCCCCACGCAGAGTTAAATATGCCGCTCTGAGTTATTGCTGGGGACCTCCGGAGGATGCCGCTACCCAGCTAAAGACCGAACATGCTACTTTCGAGCTGAGAAAGGCTGGCATCCCTATATCAAGCATGCCGCCTGTGATGAGAGACGCCATTAAAGCCTGCCGGGCCTTATCTATTCCATATATATGGATCGATGCGCTATGCATCATTCAAGATGATTTCGATGACTGGAACAGAGAAAGCGAAGTTATGGGTCTGACTTATCAGGGGGCTTTCGTCACCTTCTGCGCAATCGCTTCAACGTCGTGCCGTCAAGGCTTTCTCAGTAGAAAATTGTACAAGATGGAGATGGGGTACCAATCTACCATTCAGGAAACGGTTTTTGGGTCTTACACGATTATCGATCGGGGAAGCTACGATTACGCAAGGTCTGGGTTGTCAAGCCCACTAGTGGTTGAGCTTTTCAGATCTTCTTGGAACGATCGAGGCTGGACATTCCAGGAGGAGGCATTATCCAAAAGGCTTATTTATTTTGGATGCGACATGGTTCACTACAAATGTGGGATGAGAGAAGCCTCCGAAAATGGGTACTACGAAGACTATAGCCTAATGCACCCCCAAACTCTATCGGACGTCCTGCAAAAGGCTATCGGGGATCCTAGGAAGGAGTCTATGTACACCATGTTCCAGGACGCTTCCGCCGAATACGCTCGAAGAACGCTAACATTCGAGTCTGACAGACTCCCAGCCATATCTGGCCTCGCAAAGTACGTATCTGAAGTAACAGGAGACAAGTACTTGGCGGGCCTGTGGGAGAAGAACCTCCATTACGACCTTTTGTGGACGGTTTACAAACCAGCGCACCCCCTGACCATCCACAAAAGCCTGAAGGCCCTACTAGACAGCTACGCAGTGTCTTCGTCCACTATGCCGACATGGACATGGGCATCCAACCCAGGGTATTTCGAACACATTATAGGGAACTTTAGCCTTGAAAGAGAATCTGTAAAGTCCGAATTGAGAGTTGTGCATGCGACCACAAGGCTAGCCGGCCCCAACCCTCTTGGGTCAGTCAACGGAGGCGAGTTGATAGTATTTGGGCGCTTGGTTCCAATCCCCTCGGATTTCGAATTGAGACAACAAGATGTGTATGATGCGGAGATATGGTGCATTTATAATGGCCAGAATTACGCGGCTCACTGTCGACTTGATTGGGTTCTTGGTTCCTTGAATGCATACGACGACTGGGAGGACGCGGATGCGGGTTCCGACGATATCAAAACGATATCCTACCCTTCTAAAGGGCTGACCATGCTTCTGGTTTCCAGTACTTGCGGGGGTCAGTCGTATTCTTCGTGGAGTTCGGCATCCACGACAAACAGCGATACTAGTTCTCATAGCAGCTGGTACTCAGTCGAACGTGGTGATAGGGAGACTACTGATAGGATAATGGGGGACGGAGAAGAGGAAGAGGAAGAGGAAGAGGAAGAGGAAGAGGAAGAGGAAGAGGAAGAGGAAGAGGAAGAGGAAGAGGAAGAGGAAGAGGAAGAGGAAGATCCACTCTATGGCACAGACTCAGAAACTAGCGAAGCGAACTACGGGTATCGTGATCGAACGGCAAGCGGCAGGCATGCATGGGGTTTGATCATCCATGAATCTAAAGAAGCTGGGAAGTACTACAGAGTTGGGATCTTTACTTCTCGGGCCAGAGAAGGTGCTGGGATGATGATGTTTGCTACGGCTAAGATTGAGAAGATTACCTTGATCTAGAAATACTCTTGATCAATTGATGTCTATAAGGAAGAGCAGCTAGGTATCAGTAATAGTTGTGGTGTATGGGGTCCTAGACTAGTTTTCTGCACACCTTTGCTATATTTTCCCACCCACTAATTAACTATAGTGTAGATAGTACAATCTGATTACTATGTAATATAATTACCTAAATTCCTGAAGAAGTATCATCGGCTAGGGGTATCCAGCATCTAGATACAGATCGCCGTGTGTCCCACCCCTTTAATCCAAACGCCCTGCACCTCACACTGCCATCGACTTCACTTCGTCTGTCATCTATAGCGGCTTTTGTGTGCTTGGTCTGATGCGGGGTCTCTGGTCTTCTGGCCCCTACGAAGGTCTCGGGTGGCTGACGGCTGGCTTTCCAACTCAGCAAGCGGAGGCGGTGTAGGCCTAGTGTCGAAGGTTATCGCGTTGTCAAGAGCTGGCACGGTTGCAGGTTCCAGCTCTGTCGGTAATCGGTTCTCTCGCCCCAGGAGTCTATTCTGAATTTCTGAGTAGGGGGAAAGTGAAGCGAGCCTTGTAAGTATAATAGTGAAACCCTAAAACTGGTCGTGGTTTGTGAGCGATTTTTCTGCACGCCCCCGGTGGTTTTTCGAGGTTGCAGTGGTGTAGAAACGGCATGTGGAAACGGATGGTGGGGGCCGCTCCGGGATCCCGGATCACGGGGTGCAGCTTTTTTCCGGAGCAGCGGCTACCATGGGTTGCCGTATATCTGCCAATTTCAGAAGCGTTTAATCTCAAATTCGTGAATTACGACAACATTCTTTCGCGATGTGGATTATAACCCTCGTTTGGTCCTACCTTGCAGGTAGCGTTATTTAGGAATGCACTCCGCCACTAAGTTGCATTCGCAATATGCCCCTTGAGGTGAAAGGATTAGAAGGACCCTCTTGAACGTGGGTTAGATGGCTTAGCGTTACCTTCATTAGAATGGAGGCATGTTGATATGTGGCCTCTCCTGATGTAGGATCATGTGGCTTATCGCTGCGGCAAAGAAGAGACTTATGCCTGGGAAATGCGTAGGTGAGACCCGTTGGAGCAAGACCGACGTCTTAGTATGGGGCGGGACGGGCCGAGTAATGTAGCACTCGTACTTCGTACCTCGTATTGTGCAACAATCTGATTCCGCGCCTCTGAGAACCTGCACATCAAAGAACGGGTCTCTCGGCGGTTCGAGGCTCCTAAATCAATGTTTCAGTCCGCTGGCCCTTGTGCGTCGTCAGCAGACCACCAAACTGCCACACATATTCTTCATTCGCTCGTTCAGGTGGAGGGGCACAATCTACTTTGACGCAATATTGGCCACGCCACTTCGCAAATGTGATGAACATGGGAGCATCCGGGCCATTTTGGTGACAATCCGCTTCCTTTGCAATTCATTTCCCGAGATCCCATTCTACCATTAACTGAAGGGAATCGTCAACCTTTATTCGTAACGCGATCCCTGCCACACGACCCATGCAAGAATCCTTTACTCAAACCTCGCTCTCGCTGCGTAATCAATCCCTCTCTCATCACGCCTTCTACATTCATTTCTGCAAGCGTCGCCTCGGTACCTCATAACTTCTGCATGACAGTAATGTCAGAGGACTGAACGTAGTCCTCGAGCTCCTGGATCTCGTCCTGAAGGTCGACCAGAGAGATCTTGTCGTCCTCGACGACCAAGTTGATCGTGAGCTTGCGGATACCGAACCCGACAGGAACCAGCTGGGAGGCACCCCAAGTCAGGCCATCTTTCTCAATAGCACGGACCGCAGCCTCAAGGCCAGCCATATCGGTCTCATCATCTGTAAAGGACCCATGTTAGCTATCTGTGCATGTGAAATCAGCAATCGAGAACCAGGCCACTTACCCCAAGGCTTGATATCTATGGTCACAAAGGACTTGGCAGCGACCTTAGGTTTAGCCTCCTTCTTCTTGCGGTACGCCTCCAGGCGCTCCTCGCGGATCCTGGCAGCCTCGGGGTCCTCCTCCTCGTCGCTGTCGAACAAGTCAATATCTTCATGATTGTCGGCAGCCTTCTCCGGGGCCTTGGCGGGGTTTGTGGTGGGCACTGAGTCAAGTGGTCAGTGTCTGGTGCCGCGAAGAACAGCAAATCAGCTGCAGCGGCGATAAGGCATACTAGTATCTCCAGCATCGGTAGGAAGATCGGCGAAGCCCATTTTTATTTTACTTTTGGAGGGGCTGTAGGAGGTTAGGAAGGTCAATGACGACTATAGAAAAGAATATCGAGAACGTGTAGCTTAGGCGGTTTGGAAAGAAGTGGAAGGAAGAAAGGGGTGAGCAGTTCAATTATTATTTAGTCGACGGTTGGTTATAAGTGAGGATCCTGGGTTTTGTCCCAAATTTGCGCTGGCTGAGCGCTGCCGACGAACCTCGGGCTACTTAAGAGATTAAGATTGGTTAATAGCTGCCAATGTCTCGATACGAGCTGTTGAGTCATTGTGGGCCGCGTTGATTTTGCTGTAAAGGCAGCTTGCATCACAGAGCTGCATCTGTTGGAACTTGGCAGCCCCAAGTACCAACAGAGGACGTGGACGGGGTAAGGCGGGGGAAGATCTAGAATCAAAAGGCCCAAGATACCAAAATGTGAACTCGATACCATTCCTTACCTTTTTTTCTTTTATCGGCCCGATGTGACAGGACCTTTTGCGGGCCGGTCGGAAACTGATAACCAAGCAAAAGCGCGAAGCAGCTTTGTGAAGGAGCACAAGCTCGAAAGCTGTTCCCTCTGTCCATCCCTTAAGTATGGCCTACCTCGCGTCTTCGTTTAAGTCTTCCATAGGTCAGGCAGATGAGTTCCCGGCTTGGCAACTCCATCTGCCTGGTGCCTGCGTTGGGCCAGGCTCTGCCCAAGTTAACCTTGCTCGCCGATTGACTCATTCATCCCGTGCAGCACAGAAGTTTCTGACTCACTTGCCCCAGCCCCAACGGCGGCAGGACCAACTGCATGACCTATCAAGGTCCTCTCAAAACCTGTCAGAAATTAAAAGCAGGACCTGGTAGGATCTGATATAGCATCAGAGCCCTCCATTCTTGACTATATATGCCCTTGAATGGGCCGGCTGAACGTTCTCGCAAACTTCGCTTCACCATCCAGAACCCGAAGCGAAGAAGAGCTCTAGCATCTAGCTACAGCTTCTCTACAACCCCAAGCCCACTCCCCCTCCCTCTACCGAGGAATATCTACGGCAACTCGCAATCTCACAACGGCTGTTACAACCGCCTCCACTACTGCGGCCGTCAAGGCGCCCTTTATCCCACAAGATGTCTCCAAAGTGGCCACAATGGTTAGGGCCCGAGAGGCCGGTAGGAAGCCTAGCGGTGGTAGTAAGAGAGATTTCAAGGTTAAGAGAAACACATCTAATGTTGCAAACTGCCCTGAAGAACTTAGGTGGTCTCGTCGAAGTTTGTTAATTGGGACTACAAAGCATGGGGGCCTTATGCAATGTGGCTCAATTCTGGGGAGGAGGGCTAGTAAGACGACGAGATGTGGTCAACCCTCCATCATTTCCCACTCTTCAGCTAGACAACAGTGGGCGAAGGAACCCACCCTCAAGCTTCCACATCACCCTAGGCTCGATAAGCGGATAAATTCCATAGGAGCCTACAAGCTAGAGTAGAGGAACAAGGTGCCGCGTGTGCGGATGCCCTCTCCGAGTCTAGACCTGCAACGAGATTCTGGCTATTGTCTTAGAAATGATTACTTGTATGAAACTCCGGTTCCCCTGCATGCGCACAAAGGAGGCAGGGCGTGAAATGTTGTGGATTTTACCAAGTGCTTGGGGTTCTTGGCCATTTGGGCATCAGGGCCCATCACAGTTCCATAGCAAGACCTTGTATTTCAAGGTGGAGGCTGACATTGAAGTCATGAAGGCAGAGCGTAGCAGAGGAGAATAAATTCAGGGGCCAAACAGCATGTGAAAACAAATGTGGTGAATAGAAAGAAACGAGATTAGCAGATGAGACGAGGTTGGCAGGAGGATCATATTTGTCAAATGCGTCCGACAGGTACATTTTAGCCTTCACATACGAAGTGGTAGCATCAGTGATATAAATGTGATTCCTAGGCTAGGCTTGAAGACAAGACCGGCTAACGGGAAAACGTTGAAGAATAATCACATACGGAAGGTGCTTCACCGCTCGCAGCAACTGTATTCCAACTTGCCCAATTGTTGTTGCATTTCCCCCACCCCCAATCAAGAAGGAGGGTGAAGAAGAGGGGTCGATGTCAGCGGCAGTCGATTATATTTTGGAGAGTTTCTGGCAGAGCAAACAATCAATGCCACATACTCATCTTCCCACCTTTACGCCTGATACCGCGGCACACGTTTGGCGGTCCTTATCTTTTAGAGAGTTTCGATGGCATCCTCGAAGGAACGTTCGAATGACCGGGTTGAGCGATGGCTTAACGAGGTCTATAAACAGTATGAATCGTGCAAGAAATTGGGATGCAAGGGAAGGCCCTTGGCCTGGGACTACTGCGATGACCGTCAGTCGCCACTCACCGGCTCTGCCGCTTTTAGCAAACCTCTGATCCCTAGTCGAGCACAGATTCATGCTACGAATGCCACAAGTCCCCGGCTGTCATCCAATACACGAATCAGCAGGGATTCTGCGGCCCATGTAAGTCAAACACCATCTCTTAGGGGATGTGTTTGCATTTGATGTTGACGTCGAGGAAGGCTTTACAGTCGTCGGTAGGGTGCGGGCATCAGGCCCTACTTTCCCAGCCATTACGTTCGACCAGGCCATTCCGATAGAGAACCCCGACCTGTATTAATGCCGTTGGTTAATACCGAGCTTCTCGTGTGGGTAGGACGCTCATGGTACTCGGCGTCGCTGTGCAGAGCATTGTTAGGAGGCCCAAGGCTCCTCCCAGGTTCAAGACGATTTGAGGGGGAATGCGATTACCAGAAATCAGCATTGGCATTGAGGATTGGGTTGAGAGAATAACTTCAATAGCGTATCTATGCACGAGAAACGGGAGAACCCTAGCCACGCGTGCTGGTTAAGTGAGGGGAACATACAGTAAACTTTCAATATCGAAGAGTCACGGTGCTAGTTCGCTAGTGTTAACATCAATTGGGTTCATGAGGCTGAAATAATGAGTGGGTTTCAATTCGTCGAAAATGGCGTTTGCTGGTGTTGCCAATTTAATCTTTTCAGAGATCGATATCACAGATCAATGGACGGCTCGTGTCCTTGGCTGATCAGATCAAACGGCAAGAAGATCCACCAAACTTAGAGTTTCGTGTCTTGGCCGATAGCCACTTGGGAAAGATTGAAGAGGGCGGACGAAGCACGAAGCAGGCACCAGAAAAGTGAGGAGTGTCTGTCTCTACAGGTCGTGGCCGATTGCCTAAAACGAGCAGTCCTAATAACACAATGACACGAGACAAGGCGGGAAAAGGCGGGAAAATACTGAGGTAGATCGGGTACAAGATGAGCACCCGCTGGACGGTTGAGAGTGAAACAGTGGAGGGGATTTTGAAGAGGGCTCAATGTTTAATGGTTCGATGACGTTATTCCTGATATTTCATCATGCACAAAGTACAGCGGCTCTGCTCGTGTTTGGTTCGTCTTGTTTGCCTGATGATATTGGAAAGAGCAAAAGCAGGTTTTGGCTATTTGCCATTTGCCATTTGCCAGGTACGAAGGACACCTCGCGCTTCTCCCGGGGAGGAGCCGGGGAGGGAGCCCAGACAGAGAAAGTAGCAGTTGTCTGTCGTCAGTGGTAACACATCAATTGATTGATCAATATTGATAACAAGGAACTTCACACAAACAAGCACCAGACACCTTCCTTCTTTCCTTCGCCATGAAGAATCTCCAGTTGTAATTATCCCAAAAACACCAGCACAGAACAAGGTAAATTCACAACTTCCCAATTATTATTGCCCCCTTTTTCATTATTTTCCTCCCTCAGTGCCCGAGTGGACCTAACGAGATATTAGCTCATGATTCGTTATCTCCCCTGAAAAATCACCCTGGTCGCTCAAAATTAAAGATATTTCTGTATCGGAGTGTTTTCGATTCAATATGGCATAACTGCATAGTTACACAGTCTCACCCTTCCCGTCTTCCAGTCTGCGACATCACTCACAAGTCTCACACCCCCCCTAAATCACACCCACCTTCAATTCTCCCCTCAGCCGTTTGTTTCTCTCTCTCTCCTCTCCTCTCTCCCTCTCCCGCCCCCCCGCAAGTTACACCCGTCTCTCGCGGCGGAATGACCACCTCTCGATCCTCCTCCCACAAGTCCCACCTCGACGACGACGGCGTGCTCTCAGACGTCCGCAACTTCGAGGACATTTCCCTCGATGATGCAGCCACGACCGCCGCGCCCGTCCACAACAACCCGTCCGTCCCGGCCCGCCGCCCTCTCACCCGGGACAATCACCTGAAAGTCACTATCCCGAAGCAGCCCCATGCGTCTCCCGTGTACCAGTCTGACGGTCACGGCGGCCAGAGAAACCTCTCGACAACACGGACCCTAACGCGGACGAGAGACGTGTCGCAGAAATTCCTCCCCCAACGTGACGCTAGCTCCGGGCTAGCCAATCGAGCGAGACAGGATCCCCCGAGCCCCCAGAGTCCCGGCCGGTTATCCAATGGTCGAAGCGTTAGCGCCCATGGCTCCCTCGATCCTCCACCTCGAAGCCCTTCCTTTAGGAGGTTACCCATACAGCCATCCTTGACGGCCCCGAATCTGCTCCCGCGGCAGAGGAGTCCTAGTCCCAACTTTCTGCTGGGGCCTAAGGATCCAAACCAGATTCTGCGTCCTAGGAGAAGCAGCTGGCAATCGAACAGAGAACGAAAGACGATATTAGAGCTGGAGAGGGAATTCGATGACGACGAAGACGACGACGATGATATCCCCGACGGCCTCATCCTCGACAACGTACCCATCTCCCCGCGGCCGACGAGCGAACGACCGAAAAGCCAGCCCCAATCCCCCTTATTATTACCCCACGGCTTGTCCTTGTCCTCCAAGGACCGTCGAAGCGTAGGGAACGGCACTCCCGCCGTGGCCATAGCCCAAGGCAGCCTCCGCTCTCCGACGTGGAAATCCGACACGGCCCTCGCCGACTGCAACGGCACCGAGCACAATAATTTCCCGTCCCAGTTCAACGGGCAGGCCAAGGGTCGGGCCAAGAGCTGGAACATCGCCATGGCGAGCTTGAGTCCCGAGATGAAGGCACTGACGGAGAAGCTCGAGGAACACTCAGACGAGCTGGACGAGAAGACACGGTCAAGCCACGAGAAGAGGCCCGCGACGTGGGACGTCTCGAGGCAGGCGTTCGATCCCGTCAACTGGGAGCCGAAGCTCCGGAAACACTCTCAGCTGCCGGAATTACCGCCTCTGCGGAGGAACAACGTCATGATCGACCCGCTACCTATTTCCAAGGAGAAGGAGGCGGTATTGAGCCGTACGAGACCGTCGTGGCTTCCGCCCAAGGACCCGGCCGAGGAGAAGAGGCATCTACGGCAGTACAAACAGATGATGGCACAGAGCGCCGAGGCCGATCGTCGGAAGGAAGCGACCCGCAGTGCGATAAAGACGCACCGCGACAACACGGCGGACAATCTGATGCGGATATGGGAGGAAGAAGTGATACCTCGATGGGGACACGCTACGCGAGATCCTCGCACCCGGGAACTATGGTGGAAGGGTATCCCCCCGCGGAGCAGGGGCGTCGTGTGGTCGAGAGCGATCGGCAATGAGCTGGGCCTCTCGGAGCTCTCTTATACAGCCGCTCTGAAGCGAGCACGGGATGCTGAGGAGCGCATCAAGGCTGATAAGGGGGACCCGGAAGATACGCGTCGCGCTGCGTGGTTTGAGGCGATACGGAAGGATGTGGCAGAGAAGACGTGGCCTGATCTACGTATATTCCAGGAGGGAGGGCCGTTGCATGAGAGTCTGATTGATGTTCTTTCGGCGTACGCAATGTACCGCGGGGACATTGGCTACGTCTCCGGCTGCAATGTAAGTTTGATTCAGTTCTCTTCTCAACCCAAACCACGATGCTAATCTTGCTCCCTAGTCCATCGCCGCCCTCCTCCTCCTCAACCTCCCCAACGCAACAGACACCTTCATCGCCCTCGCCAACGTCCTCAACCGCCCCATCCCCCTCAGCTTCTACGCCGGCGACCCCGGCGCCAAGTCCTCCGCCTACAACCTCGTCGTCCAGACCCTCAAGGACAAATCCGCCGCCCTCCACCAGCACATCACCTCCAAAATCCCCGACCCGGAACCCGACGCCTACCTCTCCGGCATCTTCACGACGCTCTTCACCGCCTCGCTCGCCGTCGACGAGGCGGCCAGGCTCTGGGACGTCTACGTCTTCGAGGGGGATGCTGTGCTTATTCGCGCTGCTGTTGCGCTGATCGTGCGGGAGGAGGGCCCGTTGCTGGGCGCGGCGTCCGTGGAGGATGTGAGGGCCGTGCTTGGTGGGGCCGGGGCGAGTACGAGGCAGAAGAAGGTGTTGGGGGAGGTGGGGGCCGAGGATCGCTGGATGCAGGCTGTCCGGGAGGCGGGTAAGGCGTAGACGTTGGATATTGTCCTTCGATTCTTTGATGCTCTAGGGCTACTTGGGAGTTTGTTTTTTCTATTTTTTTTGTCTACGAAAGTTATCATGTGAACATTGGAAGCGATTAGAGATGGAAGCAAAAATAATTCTTTTTGGTAGGCGTTCTCTTTTCTTTTCTTCTTCTCCTTCTTCTCCTTAATTATACTTCTCGGTGGGCAGAGGCAGATATAATTGAGGATGGGGGTTGGCGCTTGTCACCGAACCCGTTGGTTTAGTTCTTTTCGAGGGGGTTGTGTACATACGAGCGTCTTCGTCTCCGGCGGACTTGGAATTCAAATGGAATAAGTCGACCAAACATTCTTGGAAAAGGAGCGTGGCCACAGTTCCAGACAGCTTGTTTTCAGTCATGTTCAGCCATGTGTCCCAGATAGGATCCAAGAATCAAAGAACCCGATGAGTACAAGTACCAGAGGCATTAACTTTTTGTCTTCACATCGAGTCTATCAATGGTATGGTATCTACGTTCCTCGTACCCATAGTTTTCCTTTTTTTTTTACCCATCAGCGCCCGCCGCTTAGTGCCTTTCTCTCCTCCTTGGAGCAGCACGGATAATATCGTCAACTCGGAGAAGAAGCTAGTAGCACAACCAATGTTAGTCCACTCCACATACATGAGAATTGCCGGATACGTCTGAAGAAACTCACCTCTGCCGCCTCGCTGGCGGAAGATACAACCGCCTTCTTCAACTTGAAGCTCTCAACTACACCAAGATCCCTCATATCCGCAATACCGCCACCTGGCGTCATCAGATCCAAACCATACGTCGTTAGGCCGTCGTAGATGGCCTTTCGTAGACGAGCCACAAGGTCACCAGAGTCGAGACCGGCGTTGTCGGCCAAGATGGTGGGTAGTTGCCTCAACGCAACGGCAAAGCTGGCCACGGCCAACTGCTTCTTTCCCTCGACGCGCGTTCCCGCGCCCTCCACGGCCTTGGCCATGAGCATCTCAGCGCATCCTCCTCCAAGAGTGGTACGAGGCTCCTTCACCGTCTGGGAGAGGACGGCAAGAGCATCGTGCAGACTCCTTTCGGCCTCGTCGAGAAGCTGATCCGTGGCACCTCGGAGAACAATCGTGCAAGCCTGCCCCGCAGCTACACCGGAGAACTTGATCAAAGTATCCTCTCCGATAATAACCTCCTCGATGAGGTCGCAGTGGCCCAACTTGACCTGATCCGGGTGGTCAAAGGTCGAAGCGATCTCGCCGCCGGTAACCAGGGCAAGACGCTCGATGCCGTCGAAGTCGGCGTGCTCGATGGACATGATGCCGGCGTCGGAGAAGAGCTGCTCGGGCCAGTTGTAGATGAGTTGCCTGTTGATGAAGCAGTTGATGCCGTGCGCCTTGATCTTGTCCACCTTGGCCTTCATCTTTTCCCTCTCGGCCCTCTCGAGCTCGGCGAGCTTGCCCGTTGACGACACCTTGACGCGGGCGCCGAAGATCTTGACCTTGTCCGTGTCCATCGATGTGTTGGCGACGAGGATCTTCGCATTCTCCAGGCGCTTGGGCTGGTTGACACCAATCTTCTTGTCGAGGATGAAGCCCTCGTCGAGGTACGAGTCACTCAGCTTCCCACCAGCCTTCTTAATAATTTGGATATGGCTCAAATCGGTCTGGGCACCGAGCCGCAGCACGGCATCGACGGCAAGTTCGGCGAAGTGAGCTCGGTCCTGGGCAAGGACCTTGGAGCTGAGGGTCGTCCTCGCGATGGAGAGCAGGTCGTTCCGGAAGGCTTCGGGGTTGCGGCTGTGGTCGACGGCGGACTGTTCCAGCGCTTGCAGCGCGGCCTTGGACGCTATCCGGTATCCCTCGATGATGGTCTGGGGGTGGATCTTCTTGTCAACGAGCTTCTCGGCCTCGCGCAGGAGCTCGGCGGCCAGCACTGCTACGGACGTCGTGCCGTCGCCGACTTCGTCGTCTTGTACTTTGGAGATGTTGACGAGCACCTTCGCGGCGGCATTGTCGAGGGCAATGGCTTTAAGGATGGTGGCACCGTCGTTTGTTACCATGATCTCGCCGGTGGAACTGTTCGTACGTGGATTGTTAATCAGGCATTCAGGGGTTACGCGCGGAGATGCAGGAAGAATGAAATATTGGGGGTATGCGGCGGGCACACATACGCGGACTGTAGGATCTTGTCCATGCCCTTGGGGCCCAACGTGCTCTTCACTAGGTCGCCCACGGCAATAGCACCGACGAAGGCGGCGAGACGGGCATTCTCGCCCTTTTCTTGGGTGGTGCCCTCCTCGAAGATCTGGGTGGGACTGAAGGATGCCTATAACAGCGATGGGTTAGTGGCAAGGAAATATAATATATGGGTGTAACTCAGACGGTGGAGGAGCCAAACCATTTGAACCGCTGCTAGAACTGTATACGATACGAAGAGGCAAGGGGAATGGCTGCGTGTCTCGGGGGAGTTTCGATGCGTGTGGTGGTCGTTCGGTGAGGTTCATACGTGGGGTAAACTACTTCGTAGTTCTACTCGAATCAAACTCCTGATTTTTTTTCTTCTTGGGAGCCTGGTTGGAGGGGAAGCTTGCATCCCGCCACAGCAGAAGTGCCTTCCCAAGCTAGCAACATCAACCAAGGATTTGCCGCCCACTCTTTCCTTGAGGTTCTGTCTTGGTCGTCCCCCAAGCTGACATAATCTTGTCTCGATCCACTCCACTGTCACCCTCTGCCAGGTGCCACACTGGAGGGAAACGAGTTTAGAGGGCAGACACGTGCTGAGAGACACCAGTTGACCTCCCACCGCCCACAACTGCAAATGACAGGCAACCGTCAAAAAATGGAGAATTTGCCAAACTTCACCCGAACAGGCCCCACTACGTCAAACCACACAATCTTGAAAATCTCCCATTCTATTGCCCGACCTGCCTCTAGAAGACGGATTTGTCTCGACTTGGCGAACGGCTTCTCTCCAGCATCGCTAGAATAGCGAACAAATAATAGGACTCGATTGCCTTTCAGCTATTACGTTGCCGAACTTGCGTATATTTGACACCCGCATCAGTTCGAGCCACTCAGCTTTCGTCCAGGGAGTTTTGCGCTGCGAGACCTACCCTAGCCACCCCGCCAGCCAAATAGAAAAAAATCAGAGAGAAAAGCCCACTTCCCCGCCAAGTAACCAAAACCGCCCATACCAAATCACCAACCCGAGAAGAATCGCCCAGCATGGCTCCTTCTTTCGATCACCTTCGTGAGGCCGACCTCGACGAGGAGGAATTTGATGAGGATGAGATTGATATTTCCGACCTTCGCGAGAGATATGAGGTTCAACTCGAGCAGGGCTACGACACCTTCGTCGTCATCGACGGCCTGCCCGCAGTCACCGAGGAGCAGAAGCCTAGGCTTATCAAGTTCCTGATGAAGAAGTTCAACGCGGTGGGGACGGCGAGGGAGGATTCCATTTTTATGCCTTTTGGAGATGATGGAAAGTCTCTAAGGTAAGTTGATCATAAGTTGAGCGGCGAGGAAGGGGAGGATGTTTGGGATCAGAGAGAGCAAGGTGGTTGGTGAGAGCTGTGGACCTAACTTCCTGTTCTCTCCAGCTTTGCGTTTGTCGAATTTTCCACTGCCAGTGAAGCCGCCGCCGCC
This sequence comes from Scedosporium boydii, assembly GCA_002221725.1. Taxonomy (NCBI): domain Eukaryota; kingdom Fungi; phylum Ascomycota; class Sordariomycetes; order Microascales; family Microascaceae; genus Scedosporium; species Scedosporium boydii. Next base: position 233,951 of record NJFT01000023.1, read on the forward strand.
GTTAGGCAACTCGACCAAGCGCCTCTCGACAAGAAGCACACCCTCCGAGTCAACAAGCTTACCGATATCGAGCGGTACGGACGTGAGGGCAGGATAGACGATAACTTCGTTCCCCCCGAGATCGAGGAGTTCACTCCCAAGGAGCACCTCAAATCCTTCCTCAAGGACCCTAGCGGCCGCGGTCGTGACCAGTTCGTCATGTACAGGGGCGATAATGTTGGCGTCTTCTGGAACAACGAGAAGGACACGCCAGAGAACGTCGTGGACAGGAACCACTGGACGGAGACCTTCGTGCAGTGGTCTCCCCTGGGCACCTATCTTACTTCGGTCCACCAACAAGGCGTTCAGCTCTGGGGCGGCTCGTCCTGGAAGAGTCTCCAAAAACTCCCCCATCCCTTCGTCAACCTCGTTGCCTTCTCACCCAACGAGAACTACATTGTCACCTGGTCCGCCCGCCCCATCTCCGTTCCCGACGAGGGCCATCCCGTCCTCAGCCTCGACGATGACGGCAAGAACTACGTGATCTGGGACGTCGTCACTGGAAAGCCCCTCCGTTCGTTCGCCAACCTCGACACCGCCGGCGGCGACGACCACGGCGCTGCCAAGCAGAGGAAATTCCCCTGGCCCGCCTTCAAGTGGTCGGCCGACGACAAGTACGTGGCCCGTCTCAACCAGGGCTCGTCCATCTCCGTCTACGAACTCCCGCGCATGAACCTCCTCGACAGGACGACGATCAAGATCGACGGCGTCATGGACTTTGACTGGGCGCCATCTACCCCCCGCCGCGAGGGCGTCAAGCAGTACGAGCAGCTCTTCTGCTACTGGACCCCTGAAATCGGCAGCAACCCCGCCAAGGTCGGTCTCATGAGCATCCCCTCCAAGGAGGTTGTGCGTACCCTCAACCTCTTCAACGTCTCCGATGTGAAGCTGCACTGGCAATCGGACGCCACCTACCTCTGCGTCAAGGTAGACCGTCACTCCAAGTCCAAGAAGTCTCAGAACACCACGCTCGAGATCTTCCGCGTCAAGGAGAAGGGCGTCCCCGTCGAGGTCGTCGACACCATCAAGGACACCGTCATCAACTTCGCCTGGGAGCCCAAGGGCGACAGGTTCGTCATCATCACGACGACGGAACCCCCCGGCCCCACGGCGGTGCCCCCCAAGACTTCGGTCGCCTTCTTCTGCCCCGAGAAGAACAAGGGTCCCACGGCGGGCAACTTTAAGCACCTCAGGACGCTAGACAAGAAGAACAGCAACGCCATCTACTGGTCGCCCAAGGGTCGGTTCGTGGTCATTGCCACGGTGCACAACCAGCAGAGCTCCGACCTCGACTTCTTCGACCTCGATTTCGAGGGTGAGAAGCCCGAGGCGGAGAAGGACCTCACGGCCAACCTGCAGCTTATGAATACCGCCGACCACTACGGTGTCACAGACGTCGAGTGGGATCCCTCGGGCCGCTTCGTCGCGACCTGGGCGTCGGCTTGGAAGCACGCGGTAGGTTTTCTTCCAGGCAATGTCTTTTCGTCCTGTCTAATTTAATTTACTAATTCCTTTCTCTGCAGATGGAAAACGGATACCACATCTACGACTTCAAGGGCGAACAACTCCGCGAAGAGGGCCTCGAAAAGTTCAAGCAATTCGCCTGGCGCCCCCGTCCCCCCACCCTCCTCACCAAAGAAGAGCAGAAGCAGATCCGCAAGAACCTCCGCGAGTACAGCCGCGTGTTCGAGCAAGAAGACGCCGACCGCGGCGCGTCGGCCGACCTCGCCGTCGTCGAGGCGCGCCGCCGTCTCCTGGACGAGTGGCACGCCTGGCGCGAGCAGATCGAGGCCGAGGTCAAGGAGGAGCGCGAGATCTACGGCTTGCCTCAGGATCCTGTGGCGGAGCTTCTGAAGGCCAAGGCGGCGTCTTTGGAGGGTCCTCAAGAGGAGACGTTGGTGGAGGAGATTGTGGAGGAGGTGTTGGAGGAGAGCGAGGAGATCATCAGCTAATTGCGGGGAGAATGAGGGTGAGGTTGAGGTCTTGGTTTGGTCATTTTCCACTTGTGTTTATACATGATCACTTTTTTTCTTTTTTCTTCTCTAAGTTTACGCGCGTCCGACAAACAAAATGAAGGAAGAAGGGGGAGGAGGCTGGTCTATCGAACAAAAACCGATGATATATGATAGGGTAGGCGTTAGAGTGGAAATGGAAACTCCCCATACAGAGGTTTGCATGATGCGAGTGGTTTTCTCTCCATGGCGAAAGTGCTATTGTTTCTTTCCACGGCGAGAAGTTCGATTCTTCTCTTTCTCCCCTTCGTAGGTCTCCCGTCAGGGTTCGACCTTCAGCCGTAAGCCTGTGGCTCTTTTTCAGCCATTGTCCCGCCGTGCATATCTACGACTTATTCCTCGGCGATCACTGCAGAATTCATCACGAAATGCATCACCAAGCAAGAGGGGGGCATTTTCCTCAGCCACTCAGAAACATCCCAATGCCGTGAACTCGTTCGCAAAGCCAGCCCCGCCGGACACCCCGCAACTGTAATGTCTTGGAAGGGCCTTTTGGGGCTGTTGTGCATCTTCTGGTGGCGAGCTGAGAAGGACGTGGCGTTCGTCGTTCGCTTGTGACGGCCGTCGGTGTCGATCACCAGCACCAGGCGCCAAGGAGAGCGGGTGCGTAGGCGTCTAAGTTTTATAAAACTTCGAAACGTTAGAACCACGACGCAAACACAAAAATAATGAAAAAGGAAAAGTGTGAAGTAAAATAGATGTGACAGGTTGACACCTGTGTCCGGCCGTCACTGGTGGACGCCCAATGCCGGCCCGGCAAACTGGGGACGTAGTTTGAGTGGAGCAGTGAGTGTTTTTTTCAAGATCCGGCCGAGAAAACCATAAGTCTGCCAAGGCGAATTCTAGGAATTAAAGCAGGCCTAATAAATTCTATACTTACTACTACCTTAATTACTTCCTTAATCTTAATTACTATTTTTAACGTTTATATTTTAATTTTTAATATTAAAAATTAATTTATTATAATAATAAAATTAAATATTTTATATTTATATCTATTTTAACTATTTTACTTATAAAAAAGTATATAAAAATATTTTTTTAAAAAAGTCTATAAAAAAATTTTTTTTTAATTTTCTATAATAATTAACTCACTAGAATTAGACGACGATAGCCTCCTTAGGAAGTTGCTAGTACTTCATGTCTATTATTTTGTCGCTCGCCATCAAGAGATTCTTGTTCATCCTCACCACCATCAGGGATGTTCCCGTCTTCATCCCCATCCTCTTCCTCATCCCAGTCGGTTTCATCCGGCTCCTCCGACTGTTCTGACACTCCATCCCAGTCATCAGGCACTTTGGCGCGATATAGATCAGCCAAGACCGAACACGGTGTCCAAATGCGACGACGGTTAGCCAGTCCCATGAACGGGCTGCGCATAAACTGCACAGGGCGTGACACCTCCTGTGCCCAGACCCAGATTCGCCGGAGATCCACTTTATCACCCCCGGTCTCCTCCACTTCCTTTACAATCCCCGGCAGCTCGTAGAACCACGGCATGTCATCCGCCATACGGGTCCACCATAGCGTGCGATTGGCTAAAAGCAATCCCCTCGCGTACGAAGACGCCATTGTGAAGTTGACAACGTCTTTTGTTGGTAGGAAGTATAATATTCGGTGGATAATGTCGTAGGGCAGGCGGCAGAGGGGATTATCTCCATCTCCTGGTAAAGGCGAAGACGAAGGCGTTGAATCCTTAAGCTTGAAGGCTTTTCCTGAGATCACACTTCTCAAATAATCCATAGACTTAAGAGTTGCGGTCGGTTGTGCGACGAAGAGTTCCTCGCCAGGACGGCATATCCAATACTAGTCAATTGGCGGCATTGGCTGGCCGTAGTCGATATTGAGAGCGGAGGGGTACATCTCTTCGTTTATAAGACCTCGCATTACATCGAACAAGGTCCGCTTCTGTAAAGCTGGAGACGCCGGCGAGCTCCCGGTGATACATCTCTCTAGAAGTTGGAAGCAGTCCAGGTGAAATGGGAAGCAGATGGGCCCGTCATGGTTCTCGTTGTAGCAAGTGAACACTCCCCATGGATCGTCCATGTGAACATCTCCTTGGTCGGAATACTTACCCGGGCCTGCAATGAAGGGCCTGTTCCACACAAATAACATACAAGTCAGTCTCCGTCTAACTGTTTCAGCTCTGGCTTCCATTTATCTTACCGCTTGGGCTGATGCGCTTCATCCGGGTGCGTGCGGATCGCGAGCGCGTAAAAGGCTTTGGTCCATGCAATATCCTCCTCAGTCACAATATCGCGGTCGTAGGTGTTCTCCTCCTCGTGTCCTTCGCCATCACGCGGAACAGGAGAAGGTGGGTTCTCGACCTCAACCAAATACATATGCTCATGATCTGGAATATTCTGGGCTTTGCGCTCGGCCATGGTCCCCTCGAGTCGCCGCTGGAAATACTCTGAGCGCGGCGTGGTCGAAATGTGAACCATGATGTTGGGACCGCCACAGATGGCGCAGAAACAGTCGTACGGCATGGCTCTGAGTGGAAATCTACTATATTTCTGAAGCATCCCTTTAGACGAGACTGATTAAAAACAATCCAAGCGGAATGCGGGAGTAGAAAGGTATTTATACCTTTGGACTGGCCTTATAAAAACCCAGTCGAAATATCCGGCCTGATTTTCCAAGATTTCTACCGCTTTCTAAGATAAAAAGCACCGTCCAGCCATTTTTACTACAGTACCTCAATAGTGTCATTATTATAGTTAACTAACTATAGTAGTTATATCTCTTTATAAGTGTTACGATCCTGACACCAGCCCGTCGACGGTACCAGCATCCACAAGATACTGGCGAGAAGTGCGTATTCAAGTGTAGGGGTATAGTTATGCTTGAATTGACTACTAGAGAGTCTTGAAAGACAAACTAGATACATAGTAAAACCCGTAGTTTATATAGACGTTTCCCTTCCAAGCTCTCTCCGGGACCGATGCCCTTCAGGCTCGGTCCTGTCCTATGGACCATGGTGGACCGACCGTCGGTCCTGTCGGTCCTATTCTCATTGGTCCATATTACTCCGTAGTTTTACCCTTTCTACTATTGAAACAGAGTAGTGCCGCCTACCCGTACACCGCAAGAAAAAGAAAATAGTTCGGTCAATGGTTCGTGGTATTTCCTGCAAGAAGCTGCTGCAGAACCCCTGACAGGAATGGACAGTTGTCGGAACTGTTGATCAATGGGAACAGAGCCAGATCAGAAAGAAGGCCTCCAAATAGGGGGAGGTTGAAGAATCATGTCAGTGCCCAAAGGAGCACCCTGTGACATATGTCAAGCCAGAACAAGCAGCAGGACGTCACCAATGATGAGGACCAGATAGAACTGGGTAAAAGAAGTCAATTGAATTAAAGAAAAACTAAATAATGATGAAGAACTTGAAGAAGATGAACTTCCTTCTGTCCGATGAGAAGGAAGAAAAGAAAAGAAATAACTATGCTCTGCCCCCTGGGAAGGAAGAAAGTTCTTCCGCTGCCGCTCTTCCACCCCATACGAGAACTGAACCCTCCTCACACCAGTCACCTTATTCCCTGTCTTAATAATAATAATAATAAATTGAAGTTTTATTTTTAAAAAATAATAATATTATTTAATAATAATATTAATAGAAAATAATATCCTAATTATACTATAACATAATTTCCTAGCCCTCGCCGTACCCTCCTCTATCCTAGTGCGCCACGACGAGTTTATCTTAGAAGGTTGGCATGTCTCGACCTTTGGTCTCCTTCCAACACGTCCACATGTCAAAACACTTGTTCGAATTCTAAACCTCGGCCAACCCCTTCTTTCGCCTCCCCCTTGATTTACAGGTTTCGTTTTTTAGTTTGGAAGAGGATATGGGCATGTTCATGGAGAGAGGGGGACGTTCCCTCGGGTACCTGGAAGAGAGTGGGAGGGCGGGTGCGGTCGTAGGTACCTCCTTTAGGTTCATGTACGTTCTGTTGGGGCCCCGCACGGAAATTTGTTGGGACACGCCCCCCGCCAAGACCCTCGCTTTTTTCTTTTTTTTCTTCTCGTCTTCAATTTTCTTTTTGTTCTCTTTTTCTTTTCCCGCCCTGTTTTTAATGTCACTCTGGCTTATAATAGCTGAGTTGGTTGGCCTCTGTCTGGTCCCTTCGTCGCGTATCAATCTCAACCCCACCATTTTTTCAACAGTGACGTGACAGCTCCGGCCTAGACAAGGGCAGAAGAGAAAGCGAAGAAAAAAAGTTCACTGCTCTTCCCGAGAGAATCGTTCCACCAGTGCAGTCCAAGATGATCCAAGGGATCAATTGAGTTTGGAATGGCGAGATGTTGAAGGGCGGTGAGATTTTTTCCTTGCAGATCTTGAGGTGAGATCTCGGGATGGCTTCAAACCTGGCGAGCAAGTCCTTGTAATTCAGAGCGCGCAGAACAAGAAGAGCAAGGAAGAAAACCCGATGTTGGATTGGTGAATGGACTGTTTAAACTTGTTGGTTGGTTCTCTCCGCTACATTTAATACGCGAGTATTGCGGTCTGAGCTGGCATTAGTTTGATGCAAGTCATCCCGAAAAGACAGGAATAAACCCGCTCGGAGTTCGAAAGGCGGTAGATTATCGATGAACCGCAAGTAAGCCTTGTTCGCCCGATTTTTTGAAGCACGAAAACCGAGTCTTCTGTCTTGGTGCTCTCGATCAATTTGTTGATCTTTGAACTGAAAGATGGGACGATCCGGAAACTCTGGGAGTAAGCTAACGCGAAGATCTCCAAAAGGTCGCATCTCCACATCAAGATCACGGTATTGGAGTTGGATTTTTGGGGGAGAGAGGGAACCGGGCATCGGGGATCTCTCGTGCTCTCGTGGCGTCGAGGGAGTTGGTATCCAAGCTATCGCCGAACCGAAGCCAAATCGGGTCAGAGTCCCGGAATAAGTGGGCTTTAAGTGAACACTACATTTGACATGTTTGAGAAGGAGGATGCTGGACTGCAGCTCCGCGGGAGGCCTGCGTGCAATCTAGATATAGTATACATACTTGTAGCCCAGCGTAGTAGTATACGGCAGTGTTGCGCACTTACTTATTCCCCTCGGTTGTATCGAATGAAGCATGCGGAGCGACTCAGGAAGACCGAGAACCAGACAAAGTGAGCTGAGAGCGGATGAGCTTTGCCGGGCGTATCAGTATCGATACCGCGTAGCCTAGCCTGGAGCCGATCAACGGGGCCACTTTCCTTCCTACTTCCTACCTCGTAAGTAACTCATCCAGTTGGCAGACCGAGTTGAAGATGCCCAGAGACAAAGCGCAATTGAGGTTGCTTTGGAGAGTGGTGAGTAGTGAGGGTACTTCGCGGGAAGTAAAGTCACAGTGGGACTTGGATTATAGACCAACCCCTCCCCCCACATGCCCCAACAAAGTTTGGATGCGGCGATTTGGATTGGAAGCTAGAACCTGTGCCCCTGGAAATCAAATACTTGAAGGAGTGGAAAAGGCACTGGACAAACCCAGCATTGGACTTTCCGGGGGGGATAATTCGACATCTCAATGCAACTCGCATCCAAGTTCAGCGAGCGCAGATACAAGCAGAGGTATCTTCTCCGATTCTCTGACCACCTTGGACCTTCGGATGCCGAGTCCAGCAAGGGAGCAAAGCCATTGAGCCCATTGAGCCATTGACCATTCATCGTCGTGTAGATCCCCGTATGGCATGTCGTCTCTCCTCTCACTCTCCACCTCTCCCCCAACCCCAACCCAACCATATAAGTGGAAAGTGGAAATATTTGTTCAGATGGCCCCGCCGGCGAGGTAGACAGTACTATCCCGGACACTTTGACTGTAGGCCAAAACTTTGTATCCAATACTCCTCTGTGGAGTGGAGGACCCTAAAACAACTTGCCGCAAACTAGAGCAACAAGAAAAAAAAAAGAAAACGAGGACAAAAAAAAAGTTCGGAGAAAGGGCATTAAAACACAAGAAAAAAGGAGACCAAAAAAAAGGACCCCTTCATGAAGACCAGCCAAGGAAACCGGCAACGGGGCCCCCGAATAAGAACAAATCAACGACAGGGCAATTACCATTTGGCCATTCTCCCTTGCTCTTACCCTCTTCGCCTCTCGTTCTCAACTCTTTGGCTGGATCCACTGAACAAGCGCTCAAGTCCGAAAGTTCTTCTTTCACGTGGTAAAAGGGACACAAGAAGAAACGCAGCAAGGAAGGCGCAGGCTGAGCTGACTGGTTCCCGGGAAGGAAGACCAAAAAAAAAGTCACCAGAGGCAAAAAAGTAACAAAAAATCTTGCCGCCCTGCACAGGTTAGTGTAAATAAACCCATTTCCCCAGTCTCTTTTATCCTCCTCCTCTCCACCCCCGACCACCTCGGTCTTCCCTTTTTTATTTCTTAGGCCCTCCTCTTTCCCTCCCACACCTCTGCTTCCCTCTCCCGGACGGATCCAATTGGGATCGGTCTTTGTTTCTTTCCCGCCTCTCCTCCCGAGACTCCTATATCCTTCTCTTCTCTCTTTCACCAAGAGATCCTTTTCTCTTTCTCGTTCTCTTCTTTCCTCACAGCCCCTAACCCATTGGAATATCGTAGCTCTTTCGCTCGCGGTCCTCTTCCCCCCTCCAAAATGGCATCCACCGCCGTCGCCGACTCGCAGTCGGCTACCCGCCGCGGAGTCTCCCGCCTCGACTCCGAATACTCGTCGCCCTCCACAGCCGTCGCATCGCCCCTCGACTCCCCCAGGCCCTCTGCCTCCTCCACCTCCCTCTCCTCTCTCGCCTCCGAAGCCGTCATCGAGAGCAAGGACCTCGGCGTCCTCCTCGACACCTACGGCAACCCCTTCGTGCCCCCGGACTTCACCATCAAGGACATCCGCGATGCCATCCCCACACACTGCTTCGAGCGGTCCGCCCTCAAGGGCTACTTGTACGTCGCCCGCGACCTGCTCTGCCTCGCCACGACGTTTTACGTCTTCCACAATTATGTGACCCCCGAGTACATCCCTTCGACGCCCGCCCGCGCTGGTCTCTGGGCGCTGTACACCGTGCTCCAGGGCTTCTTCGGCACGGGAATCTGGGTGCTCGCCCACGAGTGCGGTCACCAGGCCTTCTCCACCTCAAGGACCATCAACAACGTCACGGGCTGGTTCCTCCACTCGGCCCTCCTCGTCCCTTACTACTCGTGGCAGCTGTCCCACTCGGCCCACCACAAGGCCACCGGAAACCTCGAGCGCGACATGGTCTTCGTGCCCCGCACCCGCGAGCAGCAGGCCACCCGCCTCGGCAAGATGGCCCACGAGCTCGGCGAGCTCACCGAGGAGACCCCCATCTACACCCTCATCATGCTCATCGCCCAGCAGCTCGTCGGCTGGCCCAACTACCTCCTCACCAACGTCACCGGCCACAACTTCCATGAGCGTCAGCGCGAGGGTAGGGGTAAGGGCAAGAGCAACGGTCTTTTCGGCGGCGTTAACCACTTCGATCCCCGAAGCCCGATTTATGACAACAAGCACGCTGGCCGTATCATCATGAGCGATATCGGTATCCTCATCACTGGAAGCATCCTGTACTACCTCGGCAACCGCTTCGGCTGGACCAACATGCTTGTGTGGTACTTTATCCCCTACCTCTGGGTGAACCACTGGCTCGGTAAGTTGTTTTTTCGTCCTTCATTCGATTTTCGTCTTCGACAGCCCTGTTTCGTCAATGTGAAGTTTCACGAAAGAAAGAAAAGAACAAGTAAAAGAGACTCTCGCTGACTTCCTCTCTCGCAGTCGCCATCACCTACCTCCAGCACACCGATCCCTCCCTCCCCCACTACCACTCTGAGGAGTGGAACTTCGTCCGCGGCGCCGCCGCCACCATCGACCGCGAGATGGGCTTCATCGGCCGCCAGCTCTTCCACGGCATCATCGAGACCCACGTGCTCCACCACTACGTCTCCACCATCCCCTTCTACAACGCCGACGAGGCCACCGAGGCCATCAAGAAGGTCATGGGCGAGCACTACCGCTCCGACACCAAGGACGGGCCCTGGGGCTTCCTGCGCGCCATGTACAGGTCCGCCAGGTCGTGCCAGTGGGTCGAGCCCAGCGTCGGCGCCAAGGGAGCCGGCAAGAACATTTTGTTCTTCAGGAATAGGAATGGCATTGGGCCTAGGCCGTTGAATGCGGAGGAGTATAGGGCGATGAAGCAGTCCAAATAGAGAAGAGGGAGAAGAAATGACGGGTTGGAAATTTTAATGCGGAAATGAATGAAGGAAAAAAGAGAGCGGTTTGATTTGTTTCTGTTCCGCTTAGATCTCTTTTTTTTGGTTTCCATAGAACGAAAATGATTTTGACTAGGAGCCTAGAATGTTGGAAGGAGGAATGAAAAATGGCATGACCAAATGACCACAGAGAGAGGGAAGAGAAGGGAGGGACAAAGATTGAAAGGAAGGACCCCAATCCATCTAGTCCTATTTATAATTGATAGACCATCTCTTTTTTGCAATGTCTGTTTCTTTTCTTGCCAGTTTGTCTTTCTATTTTGGTTGTTTTGAGTCTCGTGAACTTGGCAGAGAGAAGGGATGAAGAGACGAACATGATTCCCATTCATGAGATAGAAATCAACCAACCTGATGATTTGCTAAACTAGACGAAGGTGGGGAAAGAAGGGGGAATATAGAATCTGAAGCAGAAATGGAAATGTGATGTGATAGATGAGAGGGTGTGTGTGTCGTGTGAGAGGTGAGAGGTGAGAGGTCATTTCATAATACCCCTCAGTTCTGTTGTCTGATTTCTGTTCCTGTTCCTGTTTCGGTTTCTGAACCAACCCGACGCTTTCCGCGCTTTGTTTAGTGAAGTATCACCGAGCGTTCTCTTCCTAATAGGGAATGATCAGGAACACAAGAAGGGAAGGATACACAAAAGGGGAGATGCAAAAGGGGAGATGCGAGATCAGGGCTTGACGTTTCGCAAGGTTTGTGTCTGCCTGTGTGTTCCCGCCTTGAAATAATAGATGACCCGGAGGAGAGTGGTGGAATGATATGAGGACGAGAGCGCGGAGGAGGGGTCGTCATGATCTCCGAGACTCCCGTCCCGTTTAGGGAAATGGCACAGATTCAGTGATTCAGTCCCCATGGTCCAATTCCAATGCCCCAGATGCCATAAATAATGGCAATGGACCTGTATCGGGAACCATCCTCGGGACAGGGATAATAATAGTAAAATGATGGGAGTGAAAAGGTTTAAACACGAAGTATGCAGAAAATAACATCAGTACTCACCGTACTGAGTAGACCCAAGGTGAAGTAAACCCCTCCGGATCTCTCGGGCGGCCATCCACTCCGTCCCCGATATGTGTTCGACTCGTTTCCTGTCAAACGAGACACTCTCATTCTACGGACGAGCCCTTCGCTCTGGGGGAGAGCATCTGAAGTCAAATATGTCTTGATAGAAGTGTGAGACAGTAGACGCGTACATGTTTATATATAACTAGTCAAAACAAGACCCGAACAAGCTCATACAATGAAAATACATTTCCAAATTTGACCATGTAGATTCTCGACAATATAAAAGAACTGTAGAAGGAAGAAAACGAGCGCGTACAAAACCAACATGTTCAAAATCCAAGACAAACTGTACCAGAGAAACAAAACCTGCAACTCTCTCTCCATCAACTCACGCCCTCACAGGCTCATAATACTCCTTAAACCGATCCGCCGAATCCCACCGAACCTGATACACCACATTCCAGCAGACCAACAACAACATGGGGAATCGCACAGTCCAAAACGCGAGGTATCCGTCCGGCAGCGGTCCGATCGACCGCTTAAGCGAATCCGGCATGTCCTCGTAGTGGTTCTTCTTGTTGCGCAGCGCTCGCAGGAGGTCCAGCATCCTCGACCCCGTGTACTTGCGCTGCTTGCCGAGCGAGTCGATGAAGTCGCGCGGCAGGTTCCGGAGAAAGTCGCCGTTCGTGATGACGTCGGGGGCGTGCGCCTCGAGCTCCTGCAGCGCTGCGCTAGGTGGGTCGCGCGGCTCCTTCTCGAAGTGGTCCGACACGTCGCAGAGGAACTGGAGTCGAGTCTTGGCCGACCAGAAGAACGGGTGCGCCATGACTTCGCGTGCCGTCGGTCGCAGCTTAGGATCCGCGTGGAGCATGGAGCCGATGAGATCCTTGGCCTCGTAGGCGAAGTCGCCAAGAGAATCCAGCGCGTCGAGACTGTAGTTGCCCTTGCGGATGTTGACCTCGCGCATGTACCTATCGCCGCAGTCGAAGGGATGGCATCCGTTGGTGAGCACGTAGAAAAAGACCAGGCCGAGACTGAAAATGTCGATGGACCGGGTGGCCCGGCTCTTGGGCATCATGTCGTGGCCAACAAGGACGGAACCGGAACCGCTGTGGGTGCTAGCGTCTATGACAGAGCCGTCATCATCGATCAGGAGCTCCGGCGCTCGCCAACCCGATGTACCGGCCGCACGACCCGTGGTGGCTCCGAAGGACGATTGGCCACCCTCGAGTTTCTTGCACAGACCAAAGTCGGACACGAGGAGCCTTGGTCGGCCATCCTTGGCCATGTTTACCAGAATATTTTGCGGCTTGAGGTCGCGGTGAACAATGCGCAGGCTGTGTAGATGGCTAATGCCATTGGTGATCTGAAGAAGGACACCGGGAAGATCCTTCTTTCCGGCCTGGGCGAGTTCCGGATACATGTGAGGCTTCTCCACCACGTCGGCGAGGGATGCCGCGCACCGCTCCAAGGCGATGTAGAGGAACCCGTCTCGGACTTGCTGCGCAAAATAGCGAATGACGTTGGGATGGTCATCGCTCTCCCGGAGCAACCTGGTCTCCTGCGACGCGATATCGTAAAACTGAATCAACATGCGCTTAACGGCGACAACGCGGCCGTCGAATTTGCCCGAAAACACAAGCGTTCCGTTGCTGCCCGTGCCCAACTGCTCGTTCATGTCGACTTCAATGTTACCCATCCGGATGATGGGACCGGCTACCGACTGCATATCGTCGGGAAGCGTGTGCACGTCCGGTTCCAACTTGCCGGGTTCTCGAAGCCGGATAACCTTGTCGACTGCATCCTCGACGGCAGTCATGGGATCCTGGCGCGACTCCGAGTCCTCCCTCTTCTTTTCCTTCTTTCGGTGCTTGACACCTCCGCGCCTACCTCGGTGTGACTTTTTCTTCTCCTTTTCTTTTTCCTTCTCTCCTTCCTCCTTTTCTCCTTCCTTGTCGCCGACCATAGCGTTGGCCTCCTGGGTTTCTGGTTGGGCAACTGGCTGGGCAGGATCTGCCTTGACGGCAACGGTAGGGGGATCGGCCGGAGGTGCTCGGTCATGGGCGATATTGGCAGGCTCCCGGATTACTTCTTCGACCACCACAGGGTCATCGTTAGAGGGAAGGCCTGCGGTGTCCGGAGGAGCAGGCTCGCCACCCGGTTGAAGCTTCTCATCGTCACCTGCGGGGTCTGCAGGATTCTCTGGTGTTTCGGGCGGTGTGGGCTGCTGAAGCTGCTCAGATTCCCTAGGTTCCTCAACCTCGGGACCATCGCCGGACGGCTTATCCTCCGACTCCGAGTCCGAGTCGTTGTCGAGAGCCGCCATCCGCCCAGGGAGGAAGCCCGACTCGACCCAGTACCTCTTGCTCGCCAGACGTCGACATTGCCGTCGCAGCTCCTTTTGGTAAACGATAATGAGAATGACAAAGATGGGGATCCAGACCTCGTTCATCACCCAGGCCATGAGCTTATCAACGGCGGCTTGCTTGATGGTCTTGACCCTAGAACCGATAGTGGGCGGGAACTCGGGCTCGTCTATCAACGGGGGAAGAGCGGATTCATTTTCCGTATCGATCAAGGGTGGTGCCGGAAGGGTCGGCGGCTGATACTTTCCTGGCGAGTCACCCGCGTCGCCCACCATGTCGAGGCGGTGAGTGCCTACCAAGGCGCTGGAGTACTGGTCAGGTGTCAGGCCGTCGATGGACTGCCGAAGTTGCCACCACTCAGGCCGCTCAATCTTGGCCGTCGGAGCAGTGACGATGAGAGGATACGACTGTCCCGACAAGGCATACCAGCCACCGTCTTCGGTGCGGTTGAGGAAGACGTTATTACGTCGTTCGTAAACCGCGTTGGCATCGTGGGCTGGCGGGGGAGGCTGGGGTAAGATGATGAGTTCGGGGTTCGGATCGGCATCTTCGAGACCGGAGGCTCGTGGACGGCACACATCAAACACCCGAGCAACGGGGGTAGGGAATTGGTTCTTGAGAAGCGGCCTCATAGTGCCGTCGTTCTCGATGCCGAGTGGCCCGTTCTTCCTGTCGTTGGAGAAGGCAAAAACGGTACCGTCATGCTTCGTAGTAAGGTACCACTGGTCCAGCGGCACGTTGTACTGCTGGAGTAGATCATGATCGTAGGTGTTGAGGACCCACTCGGCGTACTTGAGGGTCGCAATTGGTCGGCCGTCTCGGCGCTGGATGCCGACAGTATACTCGGTCCGGCCGAGAGTGATGGTGCCCATGGAGCTGCACTCTTCCTGCTCGTAAATGGCGTTGGGTCGGAAGCAGCTGTCGGCGTCGTTGATCTGGGCGCCGCTGGTGCTGAACCACTTGAGCACGCGGCCGGTAGCGGCGTCCAGGGTCATCATGGCCGTCTTTTTCTCACCCAGGTAGGCGACGGGAGGGTCGTCAATGGCGTGCGGGGCTAGTTCCTCAACGAGCTTCTTCATGGTGAGGCCCGTCTTCACGAGGGTGGGTTCCGGAGCAGCCGGAATCCAAATATACAGGTTTCCGTCCCTGCTGGGCTCAACAGCCCAGATATAGTGGTCGACGGGGTGGAAGTCGTCATCGAGGGCAGAGGTGTTGGCGCGATGATGGTTTGTCTCAATCATCGGCTGCTCCACTTCGAGATGCCATCGCTTCTGACCAGTCTTGCGGTCCGAGGCGTAGAGATCTCCATCGACGGTCGCCAAAAGAACAAAGTCTTCCACTTCCCAGTCCGCAAGACTCCGCGCATTCTGCGGCGAAGCGAGCCCAGAGCCAGAGGCAGCAGCCGAGGCGCTGGGTCGGAGTCCTGCGGGCGGTGCTCGAACGGACTGAGCCGGAGCCAAAGTCGCGATGGCGCTCGCATCATTAGGAATAACTAGATTTTGGTAGGGGTGTTCATTGTTGTTGTTGTTGTTGTTGTTGCTGTTTTCGTTTCGTTTGCCGTGACGCTGTTGGTAGTATTGAGGAGAGGCGGACTCGACCGTCCTCTTACGGCCCGGGTTCGGGTTCGACTTGATGGAACCAGGCTGGATCACGGGGTGGGGATGAGCCCAATCGTTGAGGGCGTCGTCAAGTTCGTCAGCAGCGACTTGTCGGTTGATTTGAGCCAGGGGCTCTACGGTTCGGGTTTGGGGATTGTGAGCTTCGGCTGGGTGTTGATTGTTCTGGGCGGCGTCGGCGACGTTTGCACAGGAAGCCAGGAAGAGGGCTGCACAGGCGAGCACGAATTTCTTGCGCTGGGCACCACCTCCCCCATGGCGACCGTCGCCGGGTGGCCGTCGCGGCATGGTTTTGGGGGGGCGTGAAAGGTGAAGCTCGGGCGATTACATGAAGGCGTTAGCTAGCGACGGTCGGCGGGAATTGATTCCCCAAAAAGAGGGTCCGACCATTCGAGTTAGGCGAGGTGGACAATGGGACCAGATCGAAGTCAAGGTCGAGATCGTGATGGGAGTCGGACGTTGGGTCGCAGGACGCTGTTTTGGGGGCTGTGTGCTGTTGGGTTGGGTCAGACAGAGGCTAGGGTTAAAAGGTCTCAATGACGACAAAATAGCGTCCTCTTCTCGACGAGTTGAAGAAAAAGGATGCAGGAACAAATCGAGCGGGACGCGTGAGAGTAAGAGAAGGAAAAAAAATGACAATAAGAATTTGTTCGCTATTCAATTTCCGAGTGTACCCCAATCTCGTCTGTTGCAGAGCGAGAAGATGGATGGCTGGCCGGGAGCGAGATGGCTGGGGACATCGAGCATATGAAGGGCTCCTTCCCTAGACGGCACGGGAAGGAACGCAAGGAAGGGGGTGTGTGGATTCTTCGCTTGATCGGACCAGAGTCACTGAGAATGTCTCCATGGGCGTGGCACAAGTGGTGAGCTTGGCCCTTGCCTTGGCTCCTTCCCTCCCTTTTCTCGACCGACCGTCACTCAGGTACCTTGGTACCCTTGACGTACCGCTCGTTTCGCCCACATGTGAGATACGAAGTACTTAGTTGTGTACTTGTGCCTACAGTAAGGAACTTGGGATGCGCTACTGTGGATATTGGTACTTTCGTACTTCAGACTGCTTTTGTCAGACCACCTCTACAATATTACCCAGCATTACTGAGCTATGCCTCTCCATTACTTTCCCACTTCACCTTCGCACGTTCAATGTGGTGGGTGCGAAGTATGGTTGCATGTTTCGTGTTTCGCAAGCGACTGCTTTTTTCTTCCCCTTTTTCGCTCGGGCGGGTTTCCCCAAGGAGCACTTGAGGCGTTGTGCCATGAACAATCCTTCATACAGTGCGCTATGCAGTTCACTTCGTCCGAGCAACATGCCAGCCTGAGGAATTCCAGTTCAATATCCAGGTTAAGCAAGGTTATTTAGCTGCTTCGTATTGCCATCCATCCCAGTGCTGTCGTGATTCAAATCATCTCGGTCAAACTTCGTGGCACGAAAAAAAACACATTTAATTCCAGCAACCACCGTAAGCCCTATGTCTCCCCTGCAAGGGGCGGGAATTAGCTTACGAGGCACAGTGCTGGGCCAGAGACTGTTCAGTTGGGCGCCACTGACTCAGGCCCTGTCTTTCCGCTGAAATCTGACGAGAAAGGTGGAGGCGCACGGTATACCCTGTCGGTACGCCGACCTCTTTCCTCTTTCGCGCATGTCGTCATCCAGCCACTCCACAATTTTTGGTACCACCCATGTCCTGAAGCATTGTCTGTCCGTCCCAAGGTTGATTTCAACGCTAGTGTACAACTGAGGACGCACTGAGGACGCCCTCCACTACGAAGTACGAAGTACTTGTCCATACCATTAAGAGGATCGCACCGAGAGGGCGGGCATCCAGGCCCGTCTTCCCCATCACGAAGGCGAGCACTAAAACTTAGCGGGGCGGCCCCTTTGTTCTCAAACACCGTGCTCTGTGCTTTAGGGTTTCCCGCCCACCATCGTAAATGACGTTGAACTGATTGATATCCGATCAATAGCTTCCCTCAAACAGCTCCACCCGATTCACTCTGCCACTCGAATAAATAAAAATAGTGATTCCTTGGCCAGTCGGCTGCATCAAAAATCAACGTTGATTTCGATTTGCAGAGAGTTTTGGACCCCAAGGAAAAGGCCCCGTCATAGCCACGATGACGGCGTCAAAGATCGAGATCCAAAAGCCAGTCGGTGTTGGCTACGTTACTAATTTTGAATGGAGCAGTTCCAGGCACAACATCGAATTTGGTGGATTCAAATGGAGGGTGTGAGTGGTACGTACCTCTGCTCAGATTGTTGCAGGGGCTTGGGGCTTGGGAGGAAATGGGGCTTGGGAGGAAAAGGGACATTGGTGGACAGTGTACTGCACGGTGCAGGCGGGATGGGTCTCAAGTCCGAGTCTGGTCATCGTGGGGCCAAGAAACGAAGCAGGTGCGACGGAATGAGCAGACAGAGAGTCTCACTCAGCGGAAGGTGCAAGTGGAAACCCGGAGCCATCAAGTCTCGGTTCTACTGGTTTCCACGGAATGAACGAGAGAGCAATGAAAATAATCGATGTCTCGTCCAAGACTCGATCAAGTCAAGCCATCGCCAGGCAACACAATTATGCCAGTCTCAGACAACATCTCGAAATTCAAAAGGTCACCAAAGTACCAATCTCACCTACCTAACTCAGTAACACAGCCAGGTAACGTAGCTTTAGACGGGGGCAGCATCCGACTCCACGACACTCTAAACTCTATATTGCCCTGCCACCCCTTTCGCGTGTTCGGCTTCCAGGAACATTCAAGGTTCGTTTGGACGGGCGGTTTCTTCAGAGATTAATTTGAGAAAAAGAGAATTAAATGAAGAGGAAAAGTTCTCCGCTGGCAATTTGCAACTACCGCAGACACAGACACAAGCCAAGGCAGAAAGAACCTGGGTGTGCTTCCCGTCGGCCGGTGTCCGGAAAGGACAGAACATACGGAAGGATAGAAACTGATGTCTGTCAACTTTCAATGTTCACTTGGGAAACAATAAGCGTGTTCTTTTCTGATCTGTCTAGATGCTGGCCTCCTTAGTTGTGTGTAAGGTTTGCCCCGAGTATGCACAGCGAAACTCACCACCCAACAGAATGGACTGGGTGACCTCACCAGAAATGCTTCATGCTTCATCCTCGCCAGCTGTCCTTCATGTCATCCTTGGAATGCATTTTGATGTCCCTCAGTCAGCCCCCCACACACACCTTTCAGCCAGGCATCGTGGATCCCCGAGCAAGCCGCGAAGGAGCAACACTAGTAACGCCCACAAGGAGAAAGGGGGTCTAGTGTTCTTCGTAGTGTCGAATAATCCATCCGAATCAAGTCTCAGTTCCAGACGTCGTCATCCGGTTCAGCTTTTTCGTCCAGCCGAGTTCGGATGTCGAGTTGAATCTTGCCAAGATCGAAGTTGAATCAACAAAGAACAAACTCCCCAATTCTTTTTGCTTCTTTTCTCAATAACAAGAGAGAGAAAAAATACATGTAAATCGACACGGCTTAATAGAACAGAGACTTGCATACAACAGTTATTCGATCGGCATGAGCATTGCCTCGCCGTCGTACGGCGCCCGCGTGGTCTTTCCGGCCGACTTTAGTGGTTATTATCTCCATTATCAGCCTGATCAACGTCGATAGAGCCCCAGATAGATGAAAAAAATGAAAGAGGTGGCAACGGTGCCAGGCATTGCCCCATGAACCGGCAAATAGTAGCTCTACGAGGTATTAACCATAACAGAGGCGGATATTGTGTGAACCATTGTTGATCAAAAATGAATCTCGAGTCAGCCACCTGCTTTTTGGTTTTCCCTGGCAAGGCACTCTCAAACTCAGCCATAGTATATCCTGTAGCTCCGGCAGTGGTCGTGTGTCCATTTGCCAGCCGCTTTTCCTGACTGGATTTTTTTTTCTCATATTTATTTATTTATTTTCTTTTTCCTTGGTCTATCGGATGGTGCTCCTCGGGTTCTGGATCGTGGGAGTCAGGATTGCTTGCAAGAGGCATCTGCTCTTTAGCGAGCCGCGAGTCTGTGCAGAGGAACTGCTTGGCATCGCTTCTCACATGGCATTGATCTTTGACCATCCCGGTCCCGTCTCTGGCTGAGCAAAGCGGGACGGAGGGCAATGCATGTAAGGTGCGTTGGCGACGGAGATTCTGGGCTCTCTCAGGACAACCATCCTCTCAAGAACAAGAACATGAATTCACTTGATATGCCCTAAATTGTAAAGAAACAGGCGTCCCTCGGCCTTTTGAGGCAAGACCATCCCCCCAACCAGCTAGCCGGTTGAAGGAATGGTTCAACGCAAGTCTTGTTGATCCAACTCAATTCTCTGCTTTCCTCTTTAGGCCTTCCATATCCCAACGTCGATCCTACCATCTCGTCCGCAAATCCTCCACGCACAAACTATGCCTCCACCACATCCCCGCACTTCTAGATCTTCAAAAACAATGAGGTTCGGCTCAAGCCAAAAGAAGAAAGAGAGGAGGTTTGAGAGAGCACGAGGGGCATGA
The DNA here is from genome assembly GCA_002221725.1 of Scedosporium boydii. Lineage (NCBI taxonomy): Eukaryota > Fungi > Ascomycota > Sordariomycetes > Microascales > Microascaceae > Scedosporium > Scedosporium boydii. The sequence continues at coordinate 253,709 of NJFT01000023.1, forward strand.
ACGAGGTTTGGATGGAGGCCTTATGTGAAGATTGGCGGGGAAGGGAGCACCGGACCCAAAGCTTCGCAAGATTAGTAGCTACAATAAGCTCAATAGGATCCTCCAAAGCTTAAACATTACAGCCACTGCTCACTAGTTTTGATCGAGTTCTTTCCCTCTCTCCCGGCGGCGTCCAGCTTTTCTAGGTCCTCCACTTTTGGGCCATGATCCCATCTGTGGTTCTTTCGGTTGCTATCCAGTCGCCCGTCCAACCTCCATGATGCTAAACAACACCATTGATGCCGTCCCCATTCCTGTTTCCTCCCCGAACCACCAGAAGTATCAGATAAAGCACCTCAAGACCCGGAACCTCAAAAGTCTGCCTTTCAATGCCCCCCGCCCCTCCGGTGATTCCGTCATGAAGCGCGGGAGGGGAGCAGAGTCTCGGAAGCGGGAAATGCCTCGCACCCAGTGACCCGCCATGCGATCAAGCTCGGACTTACCTATTCCAGCAACATCAACCACCACCACACGCACTCTCTCAGGAGAACTCGGGGCACTCTGGCCCCTCAGTCTTTATGCCTCGCAGCTATTATCAGCACATGATATCTCTTGAACCTTCCCGAAGGAACGAACCCCCGCACCACTTTTTTAAATTAATCTCCGGCCATGGCATCGTGTTGCGGGGATTGAGGTGGTTTCACCATGCAAGTTCGCACGAACGAGTTTCGTCGTCGACGGTCCAAGTCTTGGCTCTTACCGTGAAAGAAGAAGAATAAAATATCCCACAGTGATAGAGAGATCAGATGTCGGCATAGCGTTATGAAAAGAGGGACAAAAATATCCTGATCTCTAAACCCCTGGCACGAACTAGACATCCCCGATATCTGACAATGGGTGAGTTGAATTCCCCTCTCAGACCATCAACAGTCTCCAGCAGTTCTATCACGAGCCTCACATCAATGTCTCGTCCTTCTCGACAGCGAAAAAGTAGAGGATATTCGTACTCCGTAGAGATAGAAAAAGCGAGACAGTGCTATTAGGGCGCGGGGTTTTGAGCCTACATAGCCATCCACTAGTGTTGAGCAGGTGTCAAGGGCTCAAGCTTATCTGCGTAGTCCAGAGTACTACACAAGTAGAGAGCTTGTACGAAGGAGTGTAGTGGTTCGTTCGATCTCTGCTACCCGTTTTGGATCAAGTCTGGGCCAGCCTACGAGAGGAACCCACAAGACAGTCACATTGAGCTACACTAGAAGCCAAGACCGTACTAGCAAGGGACATTCAACCTTGATGGTTGCTATCCAGGTCCTTGATTGCAATAGACATAATAGAGTCTCGCCAAGGAAACCGAGTCCAGGGAGAGTTGACAGCGGAATCTTCTCCTAGGCATGGAATATCATTTTCACAGGCTCGCCAGTCATTCAACGTCAGATGTGTACATTAGACATGCCCCTCGAGATACACGTCAATCTACCGTGATCTATACCATCAATATGTAGTCCGACAAGAACAATGCTCGCTCCTCCCAATACCAAGGAACAATAATTAAGCCAAACATGACTCAAACCGCAGAAGGAAAGAAAAACAAAAGAGCAAGGTAAAGAAAGCAGATTCGTCCCACGCCAACTTTTCCTCGACCGACCCTTCTATATGCCGATAAAGTAAAGAAAGCGTAGCAAGAAATGAACCAAGGCGTCACATGGCCAAACTTCCCTCCGACTCCTAGCCCTCGCAACTCGGGTCCTCCTATCCCCATGCCACAAACACCTTCTTTCCCTTCTTCCCCTTCTTCTTGCCCCCTCCTTCACCTCCGTCTTCTTCCTCTTTCTCCATATTGTTTCCGCTAGCCGCTTGCTGCGAACTACCACCGCCCCACGAGAAACCCGTGTCTCGGTTTGCGCCCCAGTCTCGGCGGACGCTACCCCTGCCGTATCCGTACAGGCTGGTGACGGGCTTCGGCGCTGCTGGCAGGGCCGGGAAGTTATCCTCGCCGTGTGGCGGGCGGCCGGCAGCCTTGGATCCTCCGCCGCTGCTGCCGGATTGGCCTCCCGCAGATACGGCCCACGATCTCGCCACGTTCGACGTACTCGCCGATGGTCGGGCTACGGTGGGAAGAGCCGGGAACGCGGAGGCCGGCGGCGGACGGGCCGTCATAGACGGTGGGGCGGTCCATGAAGACGAAGCACTCGATACTGCGGGGCCTTCCGCACTCTGACGAGTACTACTTTTGAGCCGGAGCACACGGTTGGAATGCCTCTGTGATGCCGTGCCGGCGGGGGATGCCGGTGAAGCCATGGCGGCGGCAGCCCAACCGCTGCTAGCCGTGGTCGCTCCGTGCATACCGCCGAGTCCCGGAAGAGACGGGTAATCCTCGTTGATAGCCCTCCAATCCTGCCATGCCTTGCGGAGGGCATCCTCCTTGCCGGGATCCTCAAAGAGCTCAGCGAGTTCTCGGATGAGGATGCCGAGAGAATTTGACGAAGTATCGGAAAAGAGGGTAAAAAGTGCATCGACAAACTGCGGCGCCGTCAATTTCCCGTTCTTGTACGAGGACACGCCTTGCCTAAAGCGTGCCATCTTAGCCGAGTCGTTGCCCAAGAACGTCTGCGCACGCTCGATAACGCCTCGGTGGCGCGTCAAGCGTGCCCTATCTTGTACCGAAAGAGATGCCATGTCAATCGACTCTACCGAGTCCGTCTGGTTACCGAGCGAGAAAACGGGTGTCGTTGCAGCCTGCGCCGTCGAAGAGGAAGCGGCTGCGCTGGGACGGCTGGGTGTAGCAGCAGCAGCAGCAGCGGGGGTGGCAGCAGGCCTAGCATCCGTGCTAAGCTGGCTACCAAAACTGCGGTTGGATACGCTCTGGGTCGACTGAATCGCAAGCTGCCGGTGATATGCCAGCTCATCCCTGCGCATCGGTTGGGCTGAACTTGCCGGCACGGGCTCGGCATTGGGATCTTGGCCTCGTCCTCGGCCTGCTCCCCCCCGCCTTCCACCTCGCCTCTCGGAGAGCTCCCACTGATAGGACGGACGGAAATCAAACGACGACATGTCAACGACCCTGGCGTCCCTCCTCACATCCTTGGATAACGTGTTTGCATGCTCGCTGAGCTGGTGGGCCTTGAGGTCGAGTTCCGACTCGAAGACAACGAATTTCTTCTCCAAGCACTCCTTGTCTAAGCACAGGAAATGGGCTGCCTTAAAGTGCTTTTCTAAAGCGTCGTAGTCAAGGAAGTAGTGGGGTTGTCGAGAATCGTGTCGGTCGCAGATGAAGCACCTCTCGTGCTTGTTTCGGCAATGTTCGTAAAGCTTGTCGTCGTCGTAGAATCGCTGCCCGCAGAAGCCGCAGAGAGGGTGTCCCTTAAAGCCAGTCTGGTCTAAAGCACCGGGCCGGTCGTCGCCTCGTCTCATGTGCTTCTCGAGCTCCTTGTCCTGGAAGAGTTCATGTTCGTGGGTAAAGAGTTTTTTGTTCCTCGTACAGAGATCACACATCTTCTTGTGGTGAATTGACCTAACATGCCTATGGAGATCAGGCCATCCAAGAGCAGCAAAGTCGCAAGAAGGATCGGGACAGTTGTATCGTAAAAGGAGGACGGTGTCGCCGACAATGTCCTCATTGACATATCGTATGCCGATGTTATCGTCAGTACTCGTGACGTCAGCGTCGGTGTAATCTTCATATCGTTTCTCCGGATCGTCTGTGAAGATGACGAAGGGCGCTTGGGTCTAGAATCGGGAACTGGTTAGCGTTGTGGAAACATTTAACATCGTTAACGGGGGAGAGGGAAGAAGGCTTACTCTGCAATGAGGGCAGTCCTTGGTCTTGTAAAGAGCCCTCATGCGCAGGGCACAAATGTGGCACGTCCTATGATTGCAAGGAGCAACGGCATAGTGCACAACGGGATTCGCACAAATAAAGCAGACCTCGGCATCCGAGTCCGTAGCAGCAACGGACTGGGCATCGTCAGCTGCGGGGGGTTTGGCCGCGGGTTCCGCTACGGGCTGTAAGGGGGCACCCTCGCCGGGTGTCTGATCCGAGGTGTCTCGCGCCTGCCTTCTCTGGCGTCCACCATCTTGAATCGCGTTTCCTCGTCCTCTGCCTCGACCCCTCCCTCGTCCTCGACCGCCGCCTCGGCCGCGACCTCTTGAACCATCAGCTCTTGTTTGGGATTGCGGAGATTGTGAATTTGTTGCCGAATCAGCAGAACTAGATGGTGCCCCAGCCATGATCGGTGGTGTTAGGGGTTGTATGGTGTTGTGCTTCGTGCTGTATCTGCTGGTGGGTGTTGTTCCTGACACTGCAGTTGCTGCCGAAATCACAGATGGAAACTGTAGAGTGCGGTCGGTCGCGGGGTATCAGTAGGGTTGCTACCTTGTCGTTGTCAATGGCGAATTTCCTCGAAACAATTGTAGAAGAAAAATCGATGATGCTGAGAGAGGTAAGGAAATATTTTCAATTGAATGCAACGAAGGAATATGAATGTTTAGAGACAGGTTATTTGGAAAGAACAAATGAAGATATTACAAAGTGGGCAGAAAATATTCTGAGATTTGATTTCGAAAAAAGGGCCGGCGGCTTTACACTCCAGGTCGAGTCGTAGCTTCCCCCCTGCACCGTACCTGTGTAGCAAACGCTACAACTCGGAAGTAGCTCCTGGCGGGGTCAATTTGGGGGACCTTGAGTCCTTGGCGCCTCCTTCCTGCCTTCGCCACAATCTTGTGCGTCATCCGGCCAACTAGCCCTGTGGCGCACCTTCCGCCTCAAGGCAATTATCCGGCTGTCCAACCATCTTGATGTGTCATCCTAAAATTATGCACTAGAATAATGAATCGATGACTTTAGGTCATCGCAGGACCTGCATTTTGCTTGTCATCCGGCAAGAAACCCTTGTAAATCCAGCCATATTGAGTAGGAACTCGTTAGATACCCCTGGCAAATGGTCATCTCCTGTGAAGCTATCTTCTGGGCCTTGTAAAGCTGCCTGGAGTCTTCCAGCTCCACCATCCAATCTCCCCACTACCTCTCCAAATATCCTCAAACGCATCGCATTGTACGAAGGAGGGTCTTCTCTCGCGAGCAGAGGCTCGTCGAGCCGGTCCCCGATAGCTAGGCGCAGGCTTCGGGCAGTAAACAGGCCTCACGGGAGGAAGACGTCTTTGATATCTCCTCTCTGCGGGATTCACGGCACTGGGAAATGGAAACCGAAAGTCTTGGTAGAAGTGCTATGCGCAGACAGTTTGCTCCTTGAAGTTATGGGACTGTCCGTCAAGTAAGTGGAGGCTGTCTCTACTACAATATTAGGGAGAGTGATATGGAGAAGGCACATAGCCGTTCCTCTTCAAAGTCAGATGATGTACCTCATATTTTAAGATTGGCCAGCTCTTCTAATGTGGAAATGTAAGAGGTGTGAATCGATGTGCCCCGACTATTGACATTCCCATCGTCCTAGGCTTTAATGCACAAGGGAGTAAATCTTTACCTTAAATCGTCAATTTATTATGGGGAGAGTGGATAGAAACCCATAGACAACCCATCACGGCGACCTCACATCGCAATATATATCTGTCCACCTCTCCACCAACGTTTCGTTATCGCGTAGCCAAGGAATCGCACTTGGTAGATACACCGGGTTTCATAGGGTTTGTTTCTCCGTCCTCCACCGTGGCAATGAAGAATCGACCCTTACTGAGGTAGATCAAGGTCCCCCAGGTAGGTATTGTCTCGGAACATCCCCAAAACACGCCATCACACATGAGACAACATAAAAATCACAAGCAAGCCATGTACCACAGAAACCCTCGTTTCAACTGACTTCCCTATCAACAACTCCATGGACGCTATCGAATCCCCTAGAGCCATCGACCTCATTCCACCGTGAATCCTTTCCCAAACACCACCTTCCAGCAACCACCCCTTCCGCATCAACCCATAAAAACACAAGGTGCTTCAAAAAAAGTAGAGGCGAGGGGACGCACTCAAGAAACCGAAAAGAGAAGGAGAAAAAAGACCAAAAAAGAACAAAAGCCAGATATACAAAAAAAACACAAGATGCCCTGTAATGCCTAAGTTATCGACTATGGAAAGAAACATCAAAAAGAAGAAAGGCAGGCGAAAGAGAGAGAAAACAGAAAACCAAATCCCCGCTCCCAAAAAAAACTCGAATTTTCCCACTGGCGCACCAAAGAAGTGGTTGACGTAATAAGCGGAAGAAAAGATGTGTGTCATGACCTGAAAATGCGAAATGCGTTGGGTACAGACCCGCCCCGCTTCCACACGGTGAGTGTGACGGGGAAGAAGTAGACCCGTGTCAAGACTGAAAATGTTTGCTGCCAATACGCCGTGATATGCTTTCCGAACTAGAAAGAAATGTCTGTCCGCGGCTACATCCGGGGGGAGGGACGGCACGCTGAACTAACCCCCAGCTGGAGCGTTGTATACGCGAATCACCGTCATCATCATCACTCCTCTTCAACCGGGTATAGGTGGTTTCCGATGTGCTTGTTCATCTGGAACATGTCGACCTTGGACTGCTTAAAGACGGCCATCATCTTTTCATCGCAAATGATTTGTCGTTTATCCTTGGGGTCTTGCAGGTCATTGGCCTTGATATGTTCCCAGAGCTTCTTGACGACCTGGGGGCGCGAGAGCTAAGAAGCGGAAGGGAAAAGGTTAGAAAAAAAAATAACAGTTTCGATCGCATCGCGAGCAGCAGTAGCTTGTGACATATCACAGGCGATTGATGGCATACCTGAGTTTCACCACACAGCTCGGCAAGGTGGTGGCTAAGGTTAAATGGCTTCTGAAAGCCGCCTCCAGCTTTGCGCTTAGGAGGACCCGAGTCTTCGCTCCCTTCCACGTCGCTATCGTCGTCGGGGCGCACCTTCTTCTCGCTCTTCTTCTTGGGAGCTTTCTTCTTCTTGACCACGCGAGTAGCGCTTCCACCGCCGCGAGTGGTCCTAGCCCTCGCTAGCCTATTTTCTTGGGCCTGTAGCTCGGCGGCGAGTTTCGCGTCGGCATCGAGGGACGGGTCTCGCTTTTGCTTCTTGCGGGCGGGTTCGACGGTGGTCGATACCTCGATCTCGCCTTGGGTGTCGTCGGCGGAGACGGAGCGGCCGTTGGCTTGGCGCTTGGGAGATTGGTGGTTGGCATTGGGGAGGGAGGAGGGGGGCGGGATCACAATGTCCTGGGACGCTCCGGAGATAGCATCGAATCGAGCCTCAATAAGTCTCTTGATCGCCTCCTGTAGAGAAAGGAAATGTCAGAAGTTGACTCATATCCGAACGGCTAAATTAAGAATGTGAAGGATAAAGAAAGGAAACATGCAGCTCGGTGTTGGAGAGGCAGCGGGTTTTGGCATGGATTAAAGAGTCACTAGTCGGGTATGTTGCAAACCCACCTTTTGCTCGCTCAGATCCTTGCCACCCAAGGCTCTCTCCAAACCTAGGCGAATCTTCTTGCGCGTAACGGTGTTGAGATCAGCAGTCGCGAGAATGGCGTCGATGATGGAGGTGTACTTGGTCTCCTCTTCGGGGGTCACTGTATCAGGGGCAGCAAAGCCCGATAACGTCAGTATGCAAGGCTGCTACGTAAAACACTGCACAGCGCAGAGCAGTCGTGCGCGTTGCTCGTGTGCCAGCGGATATATACGCACAAGGAGTAGACATTGCGAAAAGGCGGTCGGGTACCCCCGGTTGAGTCGAGTGTGGCGGGGTGATAGAAGCAGATGCTCGGCGAGAGGGCCGTCCGCAGACCAGAAGTCTTTGCGATACCAACGATCAACTGACCGCAGGAGTAATCAACAATTATCCACCAGCCGCACGTGCAGGCACGAGAAGGATATTTGCAAGGCCAGGTTGGTGGGGTGGTGGACGAACGGCGGAACCCGACTGCGGCAAGGCGGCGGCGCTAGAAATGATGCAAGCAAGCGGCAAACGGGACGAGGTACCAAAAAAAGAAAGGCGAGAAAGATGAAAGGGCCAGAAGAGGCTAGAGCATATCGCAGTTTTCTATGATGCAATGTTGAGTTGCGATGCTCTTAACAAAGTTGTCTTTTGGTGGTGGTGGTGGTGGATTTCGATTTCTCATAGAAGATGGCTGGGAAGTTCGGATGAAGTCCGGAACGCGCACAAAGAGGCGAGGGAAGAAATGTGGTCAGTTATCGCGACGACCTGAAAGGCTCGTCGTGGGATTGGTTGGTGGGTGACGTTCCGTCCCGCGGCAGGAGGGTGGGGAAGAAGAAGAAGAAGAGCCGCTGGAAATTCTCCGTTTGCGACTTTAGCTTTAGAGGGAAAGGCAAGAAAAGGGAGAGGGGAGATTGGTTGGCGGTAAGAGGTGCTGGGCAAGAGGAGGGAGACTGAGGAGTCAGGACTGTCGAGGTCAAGATTGGGTTGAATGTTTGGAACTGGGAAAGGAAAGGCTGAAGGTTATGACGAATTAACTGTTTGGTGGCACACGGGCACTGACGATCCTGCAGGGGGGGGAGGAAGGAATATGGGGTGATGAAGTGTCGTTGAAATATTCTCGGGACGGAAAAGGAAACGTGCGGTTCGAGGAATGGCGCCGCCGTTATTAAGCCACTTTGGTACTTTGTAAAGTTTAGGAGGAAGAGAACAATGGACCAATTCAATTGATGTTTGAGATTGATCAAATTGTTGGCGGGCGTGGAATTTGCAGCGTGCGAAGTACAACCGCAGTGTTGTGCAGTCTAGTGCAGGCTCTGCCGCAGCGTGAGCAAGACCGGCCAGCGGCTTGCTCAAATACAATCGTCTAGTACTTCAGAAGTGCCTTGCTACATAGGCTCTAGGGTGCAAGAAGTCGGGCTAGTGGTGGTGGAGGTGGTACAGGTGGTACAGGTGGTATTAGGGAGCCAGTGTAGAAATGCTGGAGCCTGCGGCTGGCTGGCTACGCCGATTTTGGCAAACCCGAGAGGCTGCGGGCTGGATTTTAGTAGTTGGAATGATAAGGCCCGACGACCGTGTGGGGTGCATGAACTGTAACTGTAGTTGAGTTGTAGTGTCCAGTGTGCGCTGCAGGATTTGATGCTGGTTATTACAGTTGAGTTCTGCTTCAGTCGCTTGATAACCAGGGAAGCCACCTGCTGCAATGATACCATGCCAGCGGGTCTAGCGCCTGGGCTGGGCTGGGCTGGGCTCAGAGTTCACCTGGGCAGAATGGAGAATGGCTGGTCTAGGCTGGTGGTGGCTTTCCTTCTCAGGGTTTGGGGGTTCTCTGTCGTTTTAAGTGTTCATGCTATCCATGATGGGGACAGGGCTGGTCTGGTGTGTCACGTTGATCTAATCTAGTACCAACACCTGACAAGATCTGGGACACGATCAAGGGCACGTTATCGGGAAACTATCGCTGTCTTGGATGGATAGAACTGTGCCTTGTATGTTTGTTCAGAGCACTAACAACACAACGTAATCTAATCCTCTACAGGGATCTTAAACGTTAGTGTAGGAGATTAGATTGTACTACCTGACATATCTCGTGACAAGTACTATATTAGTATTTTCAAATATAAATTGTTACAAGATATACCTGTCCAACACTTGATCTAGGATATGTTAGGTGGTGGCAATGATCTCTTGCACTAACGTTTAAGATCCCTGGAGAGGTTTAGTTTATGATGGAAATGGACAACGTACCTTTGTAGCAGGCTGTTTTATTCGGATAGTTGCACACTTTATCATTTATTTGTAATAATGGAAAATATCTGTAAATCGATGCCCCTTGCAGTGTCCGCGCGGGACTTGCCGAGCACATCTGGAACCACCGTCATCTTGTCACCAAGCAATTGGATCGCCAAGGACCGGACCTCGTCTCGATAGCCAGAGACACTGGATCTCCGAAGCTCTCCGGTAATTTGCGAAACACAAATACTAACCATGATTCTACTCCTGTCAGGTCTATCTATCGCTCCAGCCTCATCCCATTTGATCCTTCATTTGATTGCTTCCACTGTGCCCTTATCTTGACAGTTGACAGCAAGATCTCTGCACAAGTTGCAGGCCTGCATCAACCCTTGCAAATTTAATTCAATCGCCTCGCCTGCCCGCGGCGGCATTTCAGAATCCATGCAAGGATGCATGTGAAATACGGCGTCCAACATGCTTGTGTGCTTTTGGCTCTTCGAGTCACACAGCGTTTTACTCGGGTCAGACCAAGAAAACGAAGAAGAGGAAATAAACCAAAAAAGCAATAAGCAACAAATAAATAAATCCCAATATCGAAGCTCCAGACGAAAGATACGCAAAGCAGATCTCCCCCACCTCGAGCGCTGCGGGGTGAACTAACTCCCCGCCTCCGTCGCTGTCAATTGATGTCATTTGATGTTAACTCTCCTCTCTCCTGACCGAGGCAGGTCTCGAGATGCCGAGCTTCGTATTCTCGCAAGCTGTATCTGATAATCATCAATAGTTTACTTTAATTGACGTTTGGCAAGGGGCCACGTCCCATCGATTGATATCTCGTAATGATATATCAAACTACACTGTACCGCCTCAGAACTGACAGAAAGCATCGATTCATTCATGACGCCACCTCTTAAGAGCTCATCCGCGTGACATGGGTCAGACCAGAGGCGGTCTACCAAGTATTGTTCATTATCATTTGATAAATATATTCAGGTTATCGTCAACCTAATCCCCCTTTGCCGCCCCTACAGATCTCGTTTCAACAAATTCACTTTTTTTACACTCGCTGCCATGGAACAATTCGAAATCCTCGTCATCGCTTTCTTAAGCTTCCTCATCTACACTGGCGTCTATGTCTTCTACCTCTGGAGACAAAGACTGTGCCCAACTCGCGATACACGACAGAAACAGACCGTCTTCCCCGCTGAGAAGGAGAATGTCCCAATCAAACCCCGATCTCCATCAGATCAAAAAGCAGAGGAACCTCTAGAGTCTGTCTCCTCAGTCCGATCTATCATGTAACATCGGATGGACTCGATCCAGCTATCGCCGCTGGTGCGATATGTTAACATTCTCTCTACGGTACTTTAACTATCTATACCGACCGACTTCCGGCTTTTATAATCACTATCATCGATACCAACTCTTGGCTCTTTGAGAGAGCCAATCCATTCCCTAGGACCACCCATCACCCCCCTGCGACTATTTGTCAATCCCACCTGCGACAGCCCTGCTCCGACCTCCTCGCCACTACCCGCCCGCCCAGGTGCCTCGGCGTCTCTGCCAAGCGCCAACAACAAGCCACAGGAAGCGCGGTGTGCAGACGCCTCGCTACAAACTCCGCATGTGCCGCCGTATCAGAGTCTTGAAGCCTTGCGGAGTATAAGACCCATCGAAGACGGCGGCAAATTAATGACTTTATATATGTTATATCCCGACCGGTTTTCGATTAGTTCGTCCAAGAGTGGGTTGAACTCCATGGGGCCGCACCTTCGCATGAAAAGGCCGGGGTGAAGTATGAATATATATTCTTTAAATATATTCCTTTCTCGGCTCGAGATGGGCAGGGGTGCACAAAGAAGTGTAAGTGCCGACCCCAAAATACCACCCAGCTCGGTGAATGTGCTTGGCACTCTCCATCCGGAATAAAGCTTCCACTAACAACAAATCCCTCAAGGCCCGCCTCCCCGGAACACGCATCCAACCTCCATCCCGTCGACGAGATCAATGTAGGAAGCGCGGTAAGGTGCTAGGGATTCGGGCATTTAAATGGCGCGGGTCTGCTGATGGAAGAGTATATGACCTGATATCGTTGATTCCCCTATTCTTTTTCATGGGCCACTCAGTCAAAATTCCAAAGTAATTCAACAACTTGATCAGCCTCTCGTTTCCGTGAATTTCCCTTGAGCACGTAAACCTGCCTCACCGTAGTCGGCGAAAGCGCCTCCGCGTGAACCAGCCGATAGCTAAGCTTCTCCCCCTCAGGAACCTTTCCCCTCAACGGCCCCAAGCTGACATCAAACGCGCCGTCCGTAGCACCCCACGTCTCCTCCGTCTTATCAAGATCAATCTCGCTCAAGCCCCCGGGGTACACGGCTATAGAATACCCGTTCGTAAAAATCGTATCGTCGCCGAACCCCCAGCGCTGCAAGAAGCAATCGCCGCAGAATTTTGTTATGAGCGCCATCTTAGCGACGGGGTGCTTGTACCAGCTCTTCCAGTGGTGCAGGCTGAGGGGCTGGACGCCCGACTCGAAGAAGCCCGAGACGTCGCCGCGCATGTCCTGTTGGTGGAGCCCGTGGATGTGGGTGAGCTTGGCTCGGGTGTGGAGGTATACGCAGTCCATCAAGATGCCGTCGCCCTGGTCTGACTTGGTCTCGGTGAGGCACTCTTCGAGGTGGCTGTCTAAAGTCCTTGCGGTTGGTACGGATAAAAACACGCCGGCTCCGCCGAAGGCCATGAAACCCCAGTTTTTAACGGCCCGGAAATCCTCGGAGAGAGCGCCGAGGTATTGGTCCTTGGTGTGGTCGTAACGATCGAGCTCCTGAGCCAATTTGTAGAGGGAGGGGAAGAAGGTGTCGTCGTCGAGGATCCCGATCCACTTCGTCCGAGAGTCGGAGTAGCGCAACAAATCCCGTATTATAGCAAAGTGATTTTGTGAGGTGGTAAGCCCTTCAATCGTCGGATTGATAATTGTAGCATCGATGTTCTGGCCGGAGAATAGGAGCTCTAAGTCGTCGAGCTGCTCCCGAGTAGCCAGCTTGGAATCGCTCAGTATAACTACCAATTTAGCAGACGACCTCGACAACCAGTGTGCTAAAGTCGGCACCGAGTCCCTCAAGCGCTCTTGCGAAGTGACAATGCCGAATATGTATTCCGAATATGTCCTATCGGGATGCGGCAGCGGGACGTGTAATGGAATCGATTCGCAGGGCTCGAGCTCGGCGCCATTGCACGAGGAAAGTTCAATGTTTCGCTTCGAGGGGAACAGCGATTCCGGGACGTGGACCACCTGGTCCCTATCGATATGAGTCGACAGCACCGGTTTAATACACCGTCGAGAAAAAACGATCTGGTCGGTCAGGCGCAGAGACCGAAGGTATTCGAGCTCGGCCGGACATTCGCCAGCTTGGCCGCTTGCTTGGGGATGCGGGTGGCGAAGGGCGTCATCGTCGGGGCCGCTCGAGGACAGCCGCTCGCTGTGCAGCTTTAGGAGCAAGAAGACGGCAAGGGCGGTGAGAAGAAGGGCCAAAGGCGAGGGTCCTCGGGAGACCCTCCGAGAAAACACACTTTGAAGCATCGTGGATAGCTTCAGGATAGCAAAGCGCCCTCTGTCTAGCGCAAGCGAGCTTGCCGAGATGTAAACTAGGCGGGTTCAAAATGCAAATAATCACAAGTAGCCAGATTTGCTCATCAGACAAAAGTCAATACCCTTAATATGGAAAAGCCAGTTCGGTCCGGCAAACTGGATAAATTGAAATCTTCAATGCGATGCTGATATACATCTTGCACCTCCTAAGCGGGCCAGAGCGGCCCCCATTTGCCCATTCCACAATGTACCTTCCACGGCAAACTTCAGAGATACAAAATACAACATGTCAAGGCCCACGGCCGGAACCATACCGGGTTGCACCTTCCTGAGTACCGACGATGATGGAATCCGAGGTCTGTGGGAAGGTGCATTGAACCAGTCTACGTAAGGCGATGTGAATCCGTGAGGTCGGGAATGCCAAGCCGCGTAACGAGTGACGTACTCCGCTCCGCATTTGGCTACTCTAAAGGATTCCAGTCCCTTGCAATTACACGATTGATAGCTCTGGTGGTATTAATGGACTCATCGGTGCATGGCTTTAGTAGTACTTCCAACATGATATTTCCCAGGTTCGGGTTTATTAGGGTGATGGAATCGAATATTAGATCCTGAAAATATGTTGCCCGGTTCCTCTATTCCCCATGCAAGGTAACATCGCCAAGATATGTCAATGGGTCTGAGTCGCAGCCCTATCATGTTGGGGATGGCTCTATCAATCGCGGCTTCAAGAACGCTAGCCAGGACTAAGCTAGCCTCAGGGGTTAACTCAAACCAGCACGCGTTGTGACGAAGATGTATCTTTCGACACTTCTGCTACTTGCCATTGACACCCATCTCCGAGCCGCCCCATGGCCCAGCTTCCTCATCCGCGGGTGCCTTCTTCTTAGTACCAACCCAAGGTACACGCTTCCGCAGACGATCCTTGTCAAAAGCCAAGGGCGAAGCGTGGGCGTGGGCGTGATTCTCCTTTCCCTCCTCCCATTTCGTCGTCATTTCTATCGTTTCTACCGAGTCTTTGAATTCTGGAGCGGGCTTCATCTTCTTCTGCTGCTTCATCCTCGATTTGTACTCCGTGGCGGAAATGCTAGGCATCTTCAAGTTCGTGAAGAAGCTCATCGTCTGTTTCGAGAAAAATGCCCAGAGGAGAGCCGGAACCCAGACGGCTAATGATGGACCAACTGTAGACATGGATGTTAGCCCACATGTAGCAGGGCCTTGAACCGCCAGAGAAAAAAAAAAAAAAAAAAAAAAGGAAGGGGAAGACGCACAGATCTTGGGGTATATCCAGCCGGGCGTGTAGCTGAGATCTCCATCCTCCCGTCTCTGGAACGAGCTGATATTCAAAGCAAAGAGGGATGTGAGGAAGGATATTGGGAGCTATGGGCCACCCTGTCAGCAGAAAAAAGAAAGATTGTAAACGCCCGTATGGTGCATACGTACAAACAAAATGGTCATGATGGTGAACGCCATCAGCGTCCTTCCTTGCTGGACAGTTTCTTCGGACTGGGCGATGGCAATGGCGCTTTGCTCAAGGCCGAGAGTCGCGTTGACCTGCAATTGTAGTTCCGATGTTAGTCTCCCGATTTTACGGCTTCCCCCCCGCCCCCAAAAGAAAAAAGAAAGAAAAGAAAGAAACTCACCGCTCCCTCAATCTTCTTAGCAACCTTGTCCAACTCCTCAATGTCCCCAAGGATGGACCTGGCATGGCGATCATTGCTCGCAATACCCACGGGCAGTCCCTCCTGCACGCGCTGCTGATGCGTCACGATAACCCGCAGTATATTAAGCTCGTCGCGGATATCTTTGACTTTTCGAAGAAGGTCGGCCGCCGCGCGGACCGACTTGAGTCTGTTCTCATCAGATGCGGAATTGCCACCTCGCTCGGTGAAGTTTCGAAAGAGCTCTGCTTCTTTGATAGACTACCCGGGAAATAAATTAACATGCGGGCAAAAACTCAAGGGAAACTGAGATGAACCTACGGCCCGATTAATAGCATCGGAGAAGATCTGGCGCGTTGATCGGCGACCCTCCGGCTTTTTGATCATCAAGCCGGCGTCCGCGCGCAAGTGTCCGAAGAACCCAACGCAAAAGTCCACGATGAATTTGCTCATCGCGACGGCAGAATCGGGCTGCGGCTGCGCCCGCTCGTTTCTGGGGATGTTGCTGAGGTAGTTTAGAACGGTAATAGGAACAATGTCGTCGGCGTCGTCGACGCGGTGAGTGGACGACGTAATGATGTATTCTGGCAAGCGTTAGACATTCGACTGTATTTGAACAAGGGAAATATCAGCTCACTCTCATTAATCACCCAGAGCCAGAGTTGATCAACTATTAGAATCGTCCAAGATTCGCATTCCGCGACATCACCACCAGCATTAAGCTCAGCTGTAACGATCTGATCCTTATTCCGGCGTCTCCTCTCCTCTTCAGAGGCATGGTCTCGTTCGAAGTGGTAGTAAAACTCGTCTAGCGTTCGGGTTCCGTGCATCACGACGTTCGTGTTTTCGTAGCACTTCAGGAGTTTTTGATATTCTTCGCTAGTTGTACCATCCTTCCTTTGCTCGGAGAAGGTGATGTAGGGCATCTATAAGCATGTTAGCATCAGGTTGAGTCGAATTAGCCCCGCTCCACTTACGTAGAGAGCAACATGGCATCTGCTCTCTAGAGAGTTCTCTAGAGAATTCTGTTCGGGTTCCTCCAAATGTGAGGAACTATCTGATTTCGTGTCCAGGGGATGCTTCTCTAATCCTGCCTCATTACCGCTGGCCCTACTACCGGTGGTGTGGATAGAAGCCGCCGAACCAGTACGAGACCCAGGCTCGTGGAGTTCAGCGTCGGATGGCTTTCCCCGAGGCGGCTTTTGCGGCTTGTCTTCCCACTTTTCCCCAAGCCACGTCGAGCAGCTCGGCTTCATAAACCGAGATTCAAACGACGCATCGGGAACCTCATGCCAACTAGCTCTCAAAAAAGCCTGCAACTCCTCGTGAGCCTCCTGCGGCTCATCATCGTCGATGAAAATCCTCAGCGCCAAATCGTTCATCCACTGCAAATTATTCGCCGGCAGATGGATCCACCTGAAGGACAGGTCCTCCTCCGAATACGTCTCATCCTCGTCCTCGTCGTCGTTCTGCATGGCGTTTCGAGCCTGCTCCATGATCTCGTTCGGTCCCGCGTTATATATCACTTCCTTGACGTCCCTGAACCTGCGCAGGAAACCCGATCGGCCGTCCTTGGCGTAAAAGTCGATGATGCAGGCGTCGAGCTCGGGAAACTCAACCTCGAGCTCTGGCTTGAAGTATGGCACTCGCTCGGCTGATGTCTTGACGATCATCCTGACCATTGGGGGGTCAAGTAAAATGTCTAGGATCTCGTCGTAGCACCCTCGCGAATGTGCAACATTTACTCTCGGCCTCCAGGGACGGCTCTCGCTTTTTATATTGCTTTCGGCGTCTTCTCCTCCCTCATCATCAGACTTCTTCGCATCCGAGTCGCCCCTGCCTACCTCCATCGAGCCTCTCTTCACACTTTCCGAGCCGTCCTTCTCAGTCACCGAGCCACCCGCATCCGGGTCCTTTGGGCGCAGCAGCGTGCTACGGTCACCAGAGATCCTCTTGTCCCGTCCCGCGCCGTTACTTTCCATAAGTTTGATAATCTTCTTGACTACGGCTTCGGCCGTCTTTCTCCTCTTATTATCTCCTGGATGGAGCCCGGTACTTTGAAGCAACGTACGCACCAACTCATATTCGCCATAATAAGCCGCCATAGTTAAGGCGTCCCAATTCGTATCCAACGGGAACTGGGCAGTCGTCGGACGTTTGCTGTAGAGCAGGAGCAGACGCACAATGTCATGAGTAGACTCGGAACGGGCGGCCCAAAGTAAAGTATCCTCCTCGATATCGTCGGTGCCCCAGTCTATAGCTTTAAGACCAAGAAGCAGTTGCCGTAGCGTGTCTGGGTTCTCCCTGTCGGCCGCGATGTAAAGTGCCGTCTCTCCATCGTTGTTCCGGAGTGCCCTCCTATCTTCCTTCATCCTACTAAGAATCAACTTGGTTCGCTCACCGTCATCAATGCGCGCCGACAGGTGCAGTGCTGTCTCTCCGTCTTCGGTTAACAACGTCGGATCCGCGCCGTTGTCGAGAAGAAGCTCGACGACGCGCTGGAACCGCCCAGGAGCATCGTCGCCTGTCCTCGTCTCACAGAAACGATCGGTATCCTCTTTTGCGTCGTCGTTGATAAGCAAGAATATACGTTCGGACGTGTATCGAGCCGTGACATGCAAGGCGGTTTCAGAATCATTGTCTCGAGTGTTAACGCCGTCGCGTCGCTGATGCTTAAGAAGCTCTTCGACGATGACGGCGTATCCCTGGCGACTTGCGAGGTGGAGAGGGGTTTCACCATCGAGATCACCCAGCGCCGTATCAGCCCCACGTTGGAGAAGGAGTTTGACAATTTCCTTCTGACCGTAGAAGGCAGCCGAATGCAGGGCAGTGAGGCCGGATACGTTGGTGGTGTGGATATCGGCTTTGGCATTCAACAACATCTCAACGATGGCCGCGTACCCCCACCTGCTGGCACTTATCAGCGGGTTCCATGTGCCAGCATCGCTTATGTTTGGTCTGGCGCCCTTCCGTAAAAGAGCCCGTACGATATCGTCAAAGCCATATCGCGAGGCAACCCCGAGCGGCGTCCATCCCTCTTCGTTTGTTATATTGGGTTCCGCCCCCCGATCTAAGAGGAGATCCACGATCTCAGTATAACCATAGCGTGCGGCTATTCCAAGGGAGGTCCAGCCATTGGAATCGGCCTTGTCAATATCCGGGTCCCTTTCGAGGAGTCGGATCACTACTTGCCTGTGGTTATTGAGACAGGCGGCCATGAGCGGAGTCCAGCCGTCCTCGTCAGCTTCGTTGACATCGCAATCCCTCGAGAGTAGAAGCCTCACAATCCCGTCGTATCCGACTCGGCTAGCTCCGTAGAGGAGGGTACACCCGTCCGAGTCCAACATGTTGGGATCCGCGCCTCTATCCAAAAGCATCTGCACAATATTTTCGTAGCAACCGTAGACGGCCTCCGCAAGTGCTGTCGACCCATCCTTGTCTGTTCTGTTTATCTCCACATCTTCTCCTAGAAGAAGCTTGACATTCTTGTCCTGGCCGTAGCAGGAGGCTACTATGAGCGGCGTCCGGCCGTCGATATCGGGCTCGTCTACCTTGACGCTTTTATCGAGGAGCATCTTCAAGATTTCATCGTGACCGTATCTCGCTGCGGTTTCCAAGGGGGTCCAGAGTTCGTCATCTTTGACATCAGCATCCGCGCCGCTATCAAGAAGAAGCCTGACGATCCCCGCGTAACCTCTCCGACACGACCAATCCAGCGCGGTACATCCATCCTTGTCCTTTGCATTCAGGTCGGCATGATGTTTGATGAGGAGCTCTATGATTTCATACCGAGGGGCCATGTGAGCTTGCGGCGGGTCTCCGTAGACGGCATAGACCAGGGCGGTCATTTGCTTGCGATCCTTCGCGTTGATTTGTTCCTTGGTCATGCGGCGCAGGAGTCCAGGAAGCAATTTGAGCACTGTGGCCGTTTCATCTTTCCGCAGTCCATTTTTGATCAAGGCCACCAGAAGGGGCCGGCCGGAGGAGGATCTGACGGCGACATTGGCTCCTCGGCTGACCAACCACGGGATTCTGGCTGGGTTGTTGACGGCTGCGTCTAAAAGGTCCTTGTCAAGGGGGGTCCATTCAACCGGTTGTTCGTCAGCCTCATCAGCGTGTTCCTCTGCCTCTTCATCCGCGTGCTCGTCTCCCTCATCCGCGGCGGGACTCTCCGATTCCTCCACTACCGCGCCACCCACGGCTCCCGAAGTCTCGGGCGCATCGCTATCCACAGACTTCCGTGAAGTGGGAGAGTTGGGCTCGGAAGATGCTTGAGATCCTGGGACCGTAGAGCCTTCAGTGGCCGCTGCCATGTGGGTGGATAGAGTGTCGAGTTGGAGTTCTCTTCTGCCATACAAATACTTCCACACAGCAAAGGAAAAAGAAGCCCTCTACTGAAGAGATGGTTCTCATCGAGCTCGACTTCGCTTAACTTGACTTTACCTCGCACGCATCGAGAAGAAAACAAATCTTGGGCAGGACGCCCCCTGGTTATTAAGATACGAAGAATAGCTGTCATGCCAGGTCAATCGCGCTGGTCGCATGCTGTAAGGCTGCGGCAAGGATAATTAGCGTAAATCCTTTGACCAGCATCGGAGCGGCTGCAGCGACTGGTTGACTGGCTCACCCCCCTGCAAGTTGCATGCAGAATTGGGGATTCGCTCTCATCTCATGCTGACCAGACTCGACGGGCTGGTGGAAGGGCTGGTCCAGCGCGTGATCAAGTTTGGCCGAGCCAGCCAACGTTTAATATCCTCGGGCATTAGTAGTAGTTTGTTTGGCCAGTACCTGCAAGATCTGGCAATCAATTGATCGAAGTCTAGACAATTTAGCTGGGGCAGCTTTGAGTTTTGAACACTTCATGGGGGACTCTTTCTCAATGAGACCCGACACGCCCATCAATGCTTCCTTGCACAGGTACCAAGGTACACGCATATTATGAAGTAATATTGAACCAAGTGCGTACAACTGTAGGGTATTAGGTGGTGTACGAAGGTACCGTGCCCTAGTACCATGGCTCGAAGAACATTGCATGACGATTGGAAGTGCTCTTGTCCATGAGAACGATTATATAAGCCAACGTTGATCTTGGTCTCGCGACTTTCACCGTCTTCCAAGATTTCCGCCACTTTGAGCCTTCGACCACGAACTCGGCAACAATCTATGTCACCAACACCTTTCAGCCATGGCTTCAAACTCCGAGTCGTCGTCTTCGTCGTCGTCGGACCATCCCTGGTCCAACGATAACAAGTCAAAATTCCAAGCGTCAGTGCTGCACCCCCGGACTATCCCAACCGCTCGATGTTAACCGGGTTCTCTGCATATAGTAAGGCGATTAGCGAGTACTATGATCCGTGCCAGGAAGCAGCTTCGAGGAGCATCAAGTGCCTACATAGGAACGGAGGAGATCGAACTATGTGCGGTGACTATTTCCAGTAAGTCCGCTGGATTCTTACCATTTAGAAGCGCACCGCGTGGAGGGACTTGTCATCGATCAAGATCCTGGTTCGCTAATGTTCCTCCACCATAGGGCATATCGCGATTGCAAGAAGCAATGGGTACGTTTTAGCCCAGACTAACATGAACACTCCGAATTCGAATTTTCGCCGATCCAATTCTAACTCTTGTCAACAGCTCGAGAAGCGAAAGGCCGAACGCAAGAAGAACTCCCTCTGGTAAGAGGGCGAGGCAAGGAGCGCACTCAACGCGGATGTGGCCGCAAATTCTACATACTGGGGACCGGAACCGGAACCAGAACCGGGTATACTTTGGGTGCTAGCTGTCCTCGAAGAGGACAATGCTATCACTCCCGGCCGGCGGCCAGCGACATTCGCATCGACACTGCGCCGCATCTACTCTTTGTTAGGGATAGGTGCCATTGCCTCACTGGAAATAAAAGAGGCGATGAGTATTTCACTGTATAATATACAAGGATCTGGATTCGGCGTGCTTGCACTCATCGCAGAGTCACAGGCGGCGTTGGATCAAACCGAGGCGACTCTGTCCAGCTCCACCCTCCGAGTGCATTAGAGCACTTTACTTCCAGATCCTCCCCGTGCCACCAGGCTCATGTATTATATGTCATGCAAACAATCAAATATACCAATCTAGTCAAGCTATTTACTAAGGAATAGGAACCAATTGTTCCAAGTTCCAACTGACGATAGGATGGGACTAGTTTATGAAAGAGCAGTTTACAGCGTCATCCCGCCATCTCAGTCCATTATGTAATTAGGAACATGCATGTATCCAGCGTTGTGCTGTTATCCAGTCTTTAACTCAACCCCACCAAAAGATGCCGCTCAAATTGATCTTTGGGCAGGGAGAGAATTGGAAGAGCTCAAAAACCCCACCATGCGCGCGACCGCGGCAGACAAAAACCACCCTTCCCAGGTCCAATATCAATCTGCTGCAGCCCTTGAATGGTTCAAGGGTAACGACGTAACCCGTAGTTTGCCATGGCTTCACAGCAGCCCCAGCTGAGGAGCGGCGTCGATCTCCAGCTCCAATCGGCCTTTAGCGAGGGGAACTGGTCTGCGGTTGTGCGCCTGGCCGATAAACGAGCACGCACTCTAAAAGACCAGTACTATGAGGTATGGGCCACGCCTATTTTTGCACCGAGAGCCCAAGGCTTGTTCGTTGTTCTTGCTCTTTTAAGTTGTACTCGGGGCTAACTCCGTTCTCAAGATCGTAAAAATCGCCGCGGAAGCCCAGCTAGGAGCTCCGGTGGACAAGTCGTCGGTCGTCTCCTACGTGCAGAAGTTGCTCAAGGATGGCACCACGGTCAAGGATGTCGAGAGCCTTGAGCTTCTTGAGTGGGCGTGCCACGATATCATGCCCGAGTCCTTTTTCCTCGAGGCTATTGGACCTCTCCGTGCGAGGCTAGTGAAGTCCCAGCCTAGAGACAAGCTCACGGCCATAGATTGTCTGGAGTCCTGTCTTCTTCACTGGGATCTTAGTAGCGCCCAGCAAGTATGCCAATATCAATACTTCTTTTTTATCCTCCCTAATTTCGCCTAGTAAGAGTTCTAACAAGCACGTGTCCGGCAAAAGATAGCCGCTCTCATCGATAGAACGTTCCCCCAGGAGCATAGGTTCTTCTTCTGGAATATCGTCACCACTTATCTCTTCTCGGTAAGATTACGAGTGTTATTCCTCTTCGTGGTAATATCCGCCTAACTTAGGAGTGCTACGTAGCGGAGTGATCAATGCCCGGAAGACAAGCGGAAGCTCTACAGGGAGCTTTCGACCAAGCAAATTCAGAAGGCCGCTCAAGTGGCAGAACAAGTGAGTCTCCGCCCCTCTCGCTCACTCTAGTTCTCTTGAAGCTGACGAAATGTAGGCCATTGAAGCCAAGGAGCATAATTTGCCTGTCCGTGGGATCCATAGCGAGGAAGAAATTCTACTCTTGTTTGACGTGCTATCCTCTCGGGACGATACGACTGAGCTCAAGAAAGCGCTAACAGGACCTCTGCTCAACCCAATCAAGGAGCTGCGACTCGGGAGGAAAGAGGTTCTCCTCCGCACTCTCGATTTCCTCAAGGAGAAAGAGGAATGGGAGATGCTCTACACTATCGCCAAGGATGCCCTGTCCGAGAAGGAGGAAAGGGACTACCAGGTTCTTCCTTCTCTCCTCCCTTGCGATTGGAGGATTTGGCAGCACTTGGTGGAGGCGGCAACCCATGTCATGCTGTCAGATATACAGTAAGTATTTGTCGGCCAGTGAGACAGAGAGAGATAGGTGGGCTGTATGTGTGCGCTAATACTATTCTCAGGGTCATCGAGGACGTTACCTCGCTTTTCGCTAGTCATTCGAAAGCTACGGACCAGAAACCGGTATATGTGAGAACATTGGCACTAGTGTCTGTCCTCATCTCCTTCGAGTTTGGCGATATCGGACAACCGGCGATGACCTTGAAACCCGCCGACTCGAGGCGAGTTTTGAAGCTGGTTAATTTCATAGAACAGCAATATAGCAGTCCGGCGTGCTTCGAGGACATTAAACGGTTCGTGGAAAGATTGAGCACCCCGGAGCTGAAATACCTTGCCTATGAGCGGTTGCCCCAAATTGCGGACGGAGCTGAGGGCTACAAGTCGGTGGCCCTTAAAGTCTTGACATTGAAAATACGCTACCTAATACAGACCATTCCTCAAGGAGACGGCTTTTTGCAGGACGATCTCAGGAACGACGAGCACGGGCAGACTATCGATTGGGCAACGATCGCTGTCGACAGCATTTCTTTGTATCGAAAATTAGAGGACGTTGACGCTGGAGATAAAGAAAACGAGCGAGCTCGGCAGGACTTCCTCCCAGAATTGGCTGTTCTCTCGGCGGTCAGTCTGCTGAGGAAGGGTGGATTCGGCAAGCGGGATGCACTTGTCGGGCAAGCCTCGGGCCAGTCCACCGGCTTCCGTGACCTCTTGACAGCGGCGACGATCCTCGAACACCAACTGCAAAAGACGCCAAAGCACAGTGGAGTCCTGTTCTTACTGGTCAGGATATATCTCGGGATCGGAAGCGCGCGGAGAGCCGGCGAAGTATGGAGCAGCCTCGACGTGAAACGAACGATTGTCGACTCTCTCGCACCCATCTTCTTCGATCGCATCAGCGGCATCGCACCCGATGTGGCGTCGGGACCTCTCCTGGCGAGCAGCGTGCAGTCGCATTATCTCAACTCGCTGAGGTTGCGCATGCCTCGCCGACTTGCCGACGCTTTCGATTGCGAGAGTTATTCGAGTATATTGCAGATTCCGGAGCATACCGGGAAGCTGAGGACGAGTTGTACGATGGTGATGGGATATGTGGAGGAGTTGCGGGGGCAGAGGGCTACGGGGCTTCGACGAGGGGAAGGACTGAACGCTCTTTTACTGGGTAAGATGATGGCGAAAAAAAAAAAGCGTTATCTGGAGCTGTGCAAACTAACCGTTACGCTGTGTAGGTGAGATTACAGATGAGACGGAACTCTCTGTCAGGATCGACTATGGATCCTTCCCGAACCTTGGAAGCAGCCTTCAGCCTCCCCTCCACGAGGTCCTGTCCGTGGGACCAAGTCTTTCGGTAAGAACCATTAAAGTGTCCTCTCTGGAATAAGAAATAATCGCCCTAACAACTTTTCTCCAGAACAACCGGTCCCACCTCTCCCTCCTCGCAGAGCAATACTTCTCCCTCCTAACCTTCAAAGCCCCTACAGCCTACAAACCCTCCAACCCCGCCCTGGCTTCCACAGCCGACCACACCCTCATCATCGAGTCCCTCACCCGCCTCGCCAACTCCCTCAACCGGTTCCTCCGCGGACCCAAAACCGAACTCCTCCCCCACGAGCGCATCTACTACAACCTCTTGTCGGTGCTGTCGTCCCTCACCCTCGACGCGGTGAATTCCACCCGCTCGCGACCCGTCATCGAGACGCTTCCGGCTCTCGTGGCCTCGGTCACGGATTCCTTGGAATTACTTCTTGACCTAGCGGCGGCGGGACAATCTGATGCGTCTGCGTCAGAAAGCGCCCTGGGGACACTCACCTCGCTGATTCCGATATCGTACGTCCGCGACGCGGCTTCGGCTGTGCGCGCGGCGACGGGGTACGTGCAAGCCTATCACGATCGACAGACGGCGAGGGACCGGTCCGGCGAAACGGGGCTTCGAAAGGAAGTCCTCGCGGATGTCAAGAAGCTGGACGGCTCGGCGAAGGAAGCCCTCAAGGAGGCGCAAGGGTGGATCGCTTCTTCGAGGAACGACGTCACCAAGCCCGGTTTCGTGCAGCAGTTGGCTCGGTTCGTCAACGAAGTGCCTGAAGAGGGCGCGGATCAGAAGTTGGAAGAGGTGGTTAGGAAGGTTGTCCGGAGGGAGGGGGATGGGGAGGTTAATATTTGGGCGAAGAGGGTTGTGGATGGGTGGAGGATTAACTTGGACGGATGGATGCAGGTAAAATGGGAGTAGAAAAGTACGAAGTAGAGATAGAGAAAAAGGTAGAAGGTAGAGAGGGTGTCTTAAAAGAGGTTAATGTTGTTCCTTCGTTTGGTTGGAAAAGAAAAAATTGGAGCTGCTCAGACACGTCTGGAGAGCTAGTTCATTATTCTGCATGATTCCAAAAACCATGGTGTTGTTCCTAGAGATTCCGACCATCCCCAAATGCTGTAGATGTACAATTCGTTATACCCAAACGCAATGCAAAAAAGCCCCAACCTCGAACATGCAGCGAAACGCTAGCCTTGCGTAAATGCAACGCATAAAAAGGCGAAAACGAAGAAAAATAAAAGGACAAGCAAGATAGCAAGCTCAAGTCACAGACTTTTATAGCTCATCTCACTCCGTCCCAAGAGAAGAGAAAAATAAATTAAAAAGACAAAAAGTGAAAAGTGAAAAGCGCCACCCTAGTAATTCAAGCTCTTCCTCCTCGCCTTCTTAGCCATAGCCTGGGTCCTCTCCTCCCTCAAGGTAACCCAGATCCAAAACCAGCTGACCATCTCGACGAAGGCAAAGGTGAAGAAGACGCGGTTCTTGAGGCCGTCGCCGCCCCACGAGGAGGCGCTGTAGCTCGGGTTGTGGGCGTGGGCGGAGGGGTGGGCCATGCGACCTCGGGGGTTCTGGGAGGGCGAGGCGTAGAGGGGCGAGGAGGAGGAGAAGATGAAGGAGTAGAAGCTGAGGGCGAAAGCTATGGCGAGGCGGATGGGAGCTATTTTGGAGAGAGAAGAATAGGTTTAGCTCTGGGATTTCGAGATTGGGGTGGAGGAGGGGGGTGTTACCTTGCGTGGCCCAGTGATGGAAGAGGCTAATCTCCTCGGGGAGACTGAGGGTGACGAGGTCAGTAATGCCGATGATGGCGAGTATCACGGCAAGGAAGGCGAGAGGCGGCGACTGGGACTCGAAGCTGCGAGCGTAGGGCTGAACAAACGGGTTTTGTTAGGTGAAACAGAAAATCACGGCGCGTGGGGTCGGAAGGAGAAGAAAGGGGGGAGAGGTGGCTATACCATGCCCATGGCCTCGCCGAGCACGTAGACGATGGCCTGGTCGGCTATTGTGCCCGGGTTTGTGAGGAAGAAGAAGCCTAGGGTTATGTGGAAGAGGGAGATGGAGGTGATGATTGTGCGGGCGGAGATGAGCGCCATGGTGGGCGGGAAGCTTCTTCTGTCTGCGCGGATGGACTTTTTCGGTGGGGATCGCGGTGTGAGAGTGAGAGTTGGAATAGACAAAGGGCGTCGCGGGTATCCAGGGTGAAAAGGCTGGAGGTTGTTGTGCTGTCGCGATATGCGCGATGGCGTCCTTTGTTGGGGATCAAGATTTTGCGACTTGATCCTGGATGGGAAAGATGGAGCCAAGGTGAAAGTTGTCGAAATTAGGTTGCACTCACTCAGGGAGGATACAAGGATACAATGGACCATGTACCGCGGAACGTGGAATGTCACGGGTACAAGTACTTGGCGCGTGAAACCGAGTCCGCGGGGTTTCAGAGAAATTAAAGTCAGTCGGGCATGGTTTTTGTGGGCTGCGGCAGGCGAGGAGAGGACCAAACATCGGACTAGCAATCTGTGGGGCTGTTGGTGACAGTCAGAAAACGGCTAGCCAGCTGGCACAGACTGCCCCTAAAACGGCGCCATGATTCCAAGGGTTAGCGGCCTCTCAGTGCTAGTTTATCACCATAACGGCCCGCTGATGTTGTCAGCGCAAGTCTCAATCCAGGTACCAGAACCACGACGGGTATTTCTACATTGTGCCTTACAATGCGTGGACTGCGTGGACCTGTCACTTTTTTTAAGATTTGATCGTTTCATCACATGTTCTTGGATCTATGTAGTTTCGACAAGGTCGCTGGCCTGTGATTAGATTATTCTGGATGTTTGCATCAACGGTTTGGGATATCAATGATGGAGGGTTCAGGCTGGTACCCCTCACCAAGACACTGCTCATCCAGATGCTCCCTACCTCGGTAGCGCTGTTAAAGCTCAATATCAGTGCAATACGACAATCGCGAATGCAAGGGAGAACTGTTCTCGATATCAAACGATACAATATGCCAATGTCTGATTCGGGAGCTGAGGCTGAGCTGAGGGAGACGGAATGCTGAAGCCATCGATCCATCCCTTGCTGTAATCAATCACTGATAAAGACTCCCCACCTGACAAGCTTCCCCCTCCAAGTTCCAAGTCTCCAGTCCTCGTCTTCCCCGCCAAGAATTTCCAACTTCCCAAGCACCAAGTTCAGAGAAGAAGAGACTAAGATTCCTTCCAAGACTAAAAATGCCCAAGACTTAAAAAATCATCCGAGCTCCACTTCATTCCAGCTGACTGGCATCTGCCCCTCCAATCGCAATCCACTCAACCCACTCAAATCCTCAACGCTCAATCTGCCATTGATCTCTCTCACTCTTTCTCATCGCTCATCCATCATCCCGTCTCATCGCCAAGACCAAAAACCACCTCCCTCAACCCCGTTCAACACCCGCCCTCCAATCTTGTCCCCCCCGCTCCCCCTTCCACCTCCCCCCTCCCGCCTCCCGCCTCCGTAATGGCCTCCGCCAATTCCCCCTCCGACCTCGACAAACCCCGTCACATCCGCTACTGGCAACGCTGTCACCGCTCCCTCCTCCCCATCTACTACACGCCCCAAGACTCCATCCGCCTCACCCTAACCTTCTTCATCATCCCCGCCCTCGACCTGTTATCCGGCCCCTCCTCCTCTTCCCCCCCCACCCA